>CAUYTI010101416.1:0-94207 GCA_963575145.1 Galago senegalensis
CCCCCTGGGTAGAGTGCCGTGGCATCACAGCTCACAGCAACCTCCAACTCCTGGGCTCAAGCGAGTCTCTTGCCTCCGCCTCCCAAGTAGCTGGGACCACAGGCGCCCGCCACAACGCCTGGCTATTTTTTGGTTGTAGCCATCATTGTTGTTTGGCGGGTCCAGGCTGGGGATTCAAACCCGCCACCTTAGGTGTATGTGGCTGGCACCTTAGCCGGTTGAGCTATAGGCACCGAGCCAAGGATAACTTTCTTTAACAAAATTTAATTTAAGTATGATACATGTGTGTGAATGTGAACACATACATATATACACAAGTGGATGGATTTTCACATGGTGGACATACCAAAGTAACCAAAATTTTCAACTGGCACATCAGAACTCATCCAAGAGGGGCCATGTCTTCTCTGAATCACTTAATATAGATGAGATAATACCATATGCACTGTTTTTTGGTGGGTGTAAGGAATTTCTTGTTTCTTTCACTCAGCATTTTGTTGGTGTAATTCATCCAAGTGGAGGTATTCTTCCAAAGGTCTCTCCACCATGAAGCCCTGTGATATTCTGTTGTGTCATGGATAGCGGGTAACGAACGTGCAGGTGGTCATTCTGAAGAACGCTGCAGTCAGTGTCCCAGTACATTCTTAGGTGAACTTAGGGAATAACCTCAGCTCTAAGGATTCATCAACCAGGGTGTCTTTTCTCGCCCTCTTCCTTTTCATCCAATTGCTCCCCCAAACCCATCCACCCCTGCCTGCCGTGGGTATTGTCTGTTTTTCCCTCCCTTGGTTCTCACGTCTCCGTGAAACATACATCCTATTGCATCATTGCCCTGCTCAAAGCTTTCAGGATTCTCAATGCCAATTAAATAAAAGACAATGGTAACAACGCCGCTGAGTTCCCTATCCTGTTTGCATCCACCTTGAATGAGCTCTTGTCAACAGGGCCTGTCTCATTGCTGGCTTATCTTGGTGTCCTTGTGTCATATCGGATCAGCCCTTGAGCTGCTTTGGTGTTCTCTCAGCCTGGCGTGACCTTCCTGCCTTTCTGCCAATATTGAATTTCTTCCCATGGTTGAATTCTAGCCCAGGGCTGTCATGTTCCAATAACACCTTCTACTCCCGTCTCCATGACACCCCATCTAACAACCAGGCGCTCCTCGTGTCCTCCGTCCCATTCTGTCCAGTTCCAACATGTCCAGTTCTGGGTCCAGAAACTGGGTTCCCTGCTTTCTCCATTGCTCAGTCCCTTGACTCTTGTCCTGGACGAGGTAGGCTTCAGGGTCCTCTGATAAATAGTGCTCACCCTCATCAAAGAAAAGTACACCCTAGGGAAGTCTCTTGTCAAACCATTTCATCAGATTGGGGTGAGTGGCCCCACTTTCTTGTTTGCTCTAATTACTTGCAGGTTGCTGTTTCATCCTAAGTCAAAAGCAACTTAAGTTTGTAATGTTATTATTACCCCTCTCCCCAGGCAGGTGAATGCGTAGAATTTGCTTTCCTGTATATGAGAAGTCATTCCATTTTTAACATGTCCCTAGAGCATCGCTTGCAGTCTGACAAGGCTCCTGACAAGCCTGGCATTTAGTTCATGTCACAGGGAATTTTCTGAAGGGGTTGGGACAAGGTGAAACTAGAGAGTGCTCCTCCTGGTCAGTCTAACAGGACTGCTGGTGTTTCCTCTGTGAAGTCATTCCTGTTCCTCATCTGAGGCCCCAGACCAGTGCCTGTTGCCACCTGACATGGAGCAGTTATCAGTCCATACAACTGGTAACTAGTCTGCTCCATCCTCGTGGTCTGACCTGTTGGCTTCAGCCTGGCGTGACCTTCCTGCCTTTCTGCCAATATTGAATTTCTTCCCATGGTTAAATTCTAGCCCAGGGCCATCATGTTCCAATAACACCTTCTACTCCCGTCTCCATGACACCCCATCTAACAACCGGCTTCTGACGGTTCTCTCTCTTGGCTTCTGACCCTCAGCTCCTACCGTGTTTCCCCGAAAATAAGACACTGTCTTATATTTATTTTTTCTCAAGAAGACACACTAGGGCTTATTTTCAGGAGATGTCTTATTTTTATGAAGTATAATACAATAATCTACATTTATTCAAATACAGTTAAGTCATCTTCTTCTGGAACCTGACATGGGTGGCCGACCTTGTTGGTGGGGCTGGAGCTAGTGATGCGTGAACGCCTTTCCCCTAGCCATTCACACGTGCGCAATAGGATGCCTGCGACCGTGGTTACCACACACACACCCTCACAAGTGTGAACAGCTCAGAGAAAGGAGCTGTGGCAAATAAAAGGTATTCCAGTCTTCCTTACCACTCCGCGCTGAAATGCATGGCGTGAGTATGCAGCATATCTAGGCTATGCACACATCCAAATCCTGCTAGGGCTTATTTTGGGGGTAGGTCTTATCTTCAGGGAAACACGGTAGTACACACCTGGCATGCAGAAGGCCCCCAGTACATGCTTAGTGACTGAATAAAGGAGTGTGTTGATTTCAGGTTTCTAAAAGTCTTCTGCACTTGGGAGATTACTTTGATGTTGATTTTTTCCACTTTGTAAATTGAATGGAGAAAATCTAATTGATTCTACAAACAGATATATATTAATGTCCAGCAGTCCTGGATGTACTGAAGTCCTGAAATGGGCTGCGCGTGTTAAGCTGACAGGGTCCATGCTGTCCCCTTGCTTTGTGTTCAGACATGACTGATTCCTCTGTGTCAAGGTTATGGCTGATGCTATTATTCCTGTCTGCTTCCGCCCTCATTTCTTCATGGACAGTTCAAGGAAAATTCCAACCCTTATCAAATAACACACTCAAACAACCCCTTCTCCCAGGACTGGCGGGGAACTCAGCTGCACAAATTGAAAGTGACATGAGGGAAAGTTTCACAGGTTTTAATAAATAGTCCCCTCAAATTAAGATGATGTCCAACCATCTTACCCAACTAGTATTCATTTGGTCCCTGTGCTTGGCTCTGGGAACACCCTGGTGAACAGATGTTATTTCCTTCTTCCTGTGGGGAAGCCAGACAGCACAGGCCAAGGCAGGTAAACAAGCACATGACTTAAAATGGTTCCGGAATGTGACGATGATCAGACCACATTACATTGATTTTTAAGACACATTTCTCCTTCACCTTTTAATATTGTTGAAGTCGTGATGTCTTCAAATGGGAACGTGTGTTTAATATATTGTTTTTCCCCCTGAGAAGTTATTAAATGGATGCTTTGACTTCCAATCGATGGTGTCTCAGAAAAGAGGAAATATGGTAATAATAAAAGCTCACATTTATTGAACACTAACCGTGAGTCAGGCTCCAAGCGGCTTGTACCACAGCACTGTCTCTTCTTCTGGATAGCAGCCCTCGGAAGCGTCTCTCTGGGTGAGAGAAATGCACCCCAGGGAGGTGAGGCACCAGGTTTCATGCTGAACACCCGGAGAAGCCAATATCTGAACTCTTCCCAGCCTGTCTGAATCCACCTCCCTTCCCCCAGTGCCCTCTGGAATAACTGGTGCAAAGCCACCTGTACTATAAAGATTTTTCTGGCTCAGCGCCTGTAGCTCACTGAGTAGGGCACGGGCCACATACTGGTTCGAACCCAGCCCGGGCCTGCCAAACAACAATGACAACTACAACCAAAAAAAAAAAAAAAAAAAGAAAGCTGGGCATTGTGGTACGCACCTGTAGTCTAAGCTACTTGGGAGGCTGAGGCAACAGAATTGCTTTAGCCCAGAGTTTGATGTTGCTGTGAGCTATGATGCTACAACACTCTACTGAGGGTGACATAATGAGACTCTGTGTCAAAAAAAAAAAATATATATATATATATAATGTAAATATTGTCTGGGAACTGCTAGGTTAGCAACATGGTTTTTATATTACTCCAGGAACTAATGGACCCTCTGTTTGGGCTCTGGAAATACACAGCAAAGACAACGTCCTCAGAGCCTGTATCCTCCAGTGAATCGAGACCAAGGTTGGTGCCCCAATCCAGAGCAAGAATTGGGAAACCAACCTTGGTCCATAATCCTGGGACCTCTTGACCTTCCCTGGTGAATGATTAGAAGAGAAGTCAGAGCAACCTTCATGTTTTTCTATCTGGGGATCCTTATAGAAGCAGGAAAACTCCGGATCTTACCATAGGAGGATAGAATTTGTGAGCAAAATGCCAGTGATATCCCAGAAACTAAACCGAACCCAGAGAGGTTAAGTGATTTGCCCAGGACCCCCACGGCCAGTCAGGGGATCCAAAGTAGGTCATGATAGTCCTGTCCCCCCACCTCCAAGTTCATGCCTTTTTCATGCATCTCCTTCGTATCTCCTTCCTTTTCTTCTCTCATCTTCTTTCTCTTCCCTTGCTGTTCCCTTTATCCAAAGAAGGGCCCAACAGATTAAAAAGTCATTAAATAACTTTAGTGGCAAACAAAACAAGGAAGAGTGGCAGCTCAAATGGAAAGTTCTAGAAAATGTGAACATGTGATGGGCCACTAAGATTAGTTTAGGATTGATTTGTGTGGCTAAATAGTTCATATGCTCAAAGGAGTCTTTAAAATATGAGGCTTGTAATTAATATTTATAGATCTAAGCAATGAGAAATGACCATTAAAGACTCCTATTGGGGTGACATGAAGAGCTGGAAATCTCCTGAGATGACACAGGCGAGAAGCTGGAAGCAGGTGGTGCTCCCGTGTTTGACACAGCAAATCCGAGACAGGAGCTCTGGGGGAGCCTGTGTACCGTCCTGGAGGCACAGAGGACTTGGAGGCAATTTCCACGTTCCCTGAATTCATCTCCCACAGACTGGACCGATTTGGGTTACAGTCAGCTGGTGAATTGACGAGAGCATAAAAGAATCCAGCGCATGAACTAGTAACCTATTTAGAAAATTCGTGAAAGAATCACATTTTCCTTGGCATCCGGCAAGTAGGCAGCTGGAAGGAACACAGAGGCAGAGAAGGATTTCTGGAAAAATGGGTGTTTACCTACCGTGTCTGCATGGAGCCCCAGGAGGCTGTGGTCACACGGAATCAGCTCACTGGCTGTCCCAAGCGAAGAAATAATATTTGCGGGCACAAATCTGCACTTGCAAGGTTAGCGTTCTTGAGACCTCCTCTGCCTTCAGCGTGAGCAATTTCTAGGTATTTAGTTAAACTGAATTCCGCTAACCAGAATAAAGCACACTGCCTTGGAACTTCCCCACTGCTAAATGGATGTTTAAGAGCCTGTCATTAGATTATAAATACAGATGCAGAGACGGAAAAACTTACTTTATGAAATTCTGGCATTTTGGCTTTTAAAAAAATAAATTATAGCATGATTATGCCCTTCACCAAAGGATTTCTTCATTTATAAAAAAAAAGACTTCAGCATGCGTATCTCAATTACAAACAAACAAAACAACTAAAACGGAAAAAGTAAAACTTTTCCTTTTTTTTTTACAAATATAGTTAGTGTATAAACCAGGGCTGTTCTGCCTACATGCACACAATGGACTTTGGTCTAATTTTAACACATTCATTCAACAGTAAAAGAGAGTTTCAGGCAGGCCCCATGAGAACCACAAAGAAATAAAATGATGTCACAGTTTTCAACTAGGAGAAATACTTGTGTCTTGTGTCTAATAATCTTCACTTTGTTATTGGAAGAGAAAGTGTTTGCTATAGAAGATTTTAAAAATACAAGAAAGAATCACAAAGAAGAAAGAGAATATGCCTCTAAGCTCCCTAATGCAGAAACACTCACGGTGGAAGTGTTTCTCCATTTTCGGAATCCCGTCATCATGGGAAGCATGTGTGCCTGTGAGTGTGCACGCATGGCTGGGGACAGGGTTTGAGAGATGGAGGCTGGGACGTAACTCTCCAGACATGAGTGGGAGTGAGAGTTTTCCAAATCACCTTGAGTTTTGGAGTTTTTCTCCATGGTGATGGGTTGTACAGAGGAATTGATGGTGAGGGAGTGGTGCCATGTGCGTCCTTGGACCCTTTCTTCTCCTAACTCTTATATGAAAGTTGAAACTTACTAAATATAGAACATAAATGTCTCAAGACAAGAACTAAGAAAATGCCATGAAGGCTATGTTAACCAGTTTGATGAAAATATTTCAGATTGCATATAAAACCAGCACACTGTACCCCATGACTGCATTAATGTACACAGCTATGATTTAATTAAAAAATAGTAACTAAAAGCCTGTTGATTGTTTGGTATCATTAATCAAGCACTGTGTTAAGTATCTGACATGGACTTCATAGAATCTCCTAACATCTCTTTGGATCGGGAATCCCATTGTCCCCCTTTTGCAGATGACCCGGCTCTTGATGTTTAAGGAAAATAAATCACCATGGAGCTAGTGATCTGGCTAGCTAGTAAGTGGTGGAATGATCTGGCTGTAGAGCCTGTGCGGATGTGGAAAAACATAAGTGATTTTCCTGTTCTCTTACAACAACCAACACTTCTGTGACTTCTGGTCACCAAAATGTGTGGGGCCTTCTCCCCACCAAAAATCCTCTGGCAGATTCAGCAGTGCACACTGGCAGGCCATCCTCTAATGCAATCCAATTCCAACCCCATGTCCCTGACACTACCTGGAAAATTCAGTTCCTACACAATCTCCCTGGATGCTATTCTGACAAAATCTAGACTGTCAGATGCCACAAGTTGAGGGCTCAGTCCCATAATCATGTTTCTCACTTCAGATATCAGTCACAAAAGCACAGGTTGTGACTTGTGCTTCTGCCTGACTGACCTTAAATTGGGTCCCATGATTCTTTCTTGGGTCCAATTAATTTGCAAGAGCAGCTCACAGAACTCAGGGAAACATTCAGTTGCATTTACCAGTTTATTATAAAGAATATTACAAAGAACACAGAAGAAGAGATGCATGAGGTCAGGTTTTGTGCGAAAGGAACAGAGTTTCTGTGCCCTTCCTGGTTGCAGCACCTCCCAGGAACCTCTGTGTGTTTGGCTATCCAGAAGCTCTCCAAACCCTGTTCTTTTAGGGGTTTTATGAAATCTTCATTACATGGGCACTATTGATTAAACCACTGGCCTTTAGTGATCAACTTAACCTTTAGCTCCTCTCTCCTTGGAAGTTGGTGGGGTGAGACTTCCAGCCTCATTTCTCTAATCAGGTTTTGATCCTTCCAGAGACCAGGGCCCCTTAGCCAGCAGTGGACTCATTAGCATACAAAAAGATGCTCTATAGCTTGGGAGATTCCAAGGATTTTAAAAGCTGTATTTCAGGAAACAGCTATAAAGGTCAAATGCGTATTTCAAAGTATCATAGTCTGCTTGCAGTTATCAGCTGTTACATGATGAGCCACTCTGAAATTTAGCAGCTTAAAGCAACCTCCATCTTATTACATGGCAGGAAGTCGTAGGACAGGAATTCAGACAGGGCTCAGCTGAGTGTTTCTTCTGTAAACACTCAGTCAATGATTTCATTTACTTCCTCAGTGTCTGGTTGGGGGTGGCTGGGAGGGTGGGCTAAGCTGGGCTGTTGATGGGAGGCAGAACATTTATGGGACCTGTCCAGTATGGTGGTCTTTTCAGGGTACTCAGGCTACTTCCATGGCAGGTCAGGGTTCCCAGAGAGAAGACGCTGCAGTAGAAAGTGCTGGTCTCTTGAAGCCTAGTCTTGGAAAGTGGCACAGGCCACTTCTGACATTTCTTTACTGAGCAACAGTCATAGAATCCACCCACAATCAAGGGGACAGACACAGATCAGCCCTGCTCAGACAATCTGTAGCTGGCTCCAATCTACCATATGTTCTAATGCTTAGCCTCTATGGAGACAGTGATTATCTTTGAATCCATTAATCATGTAATTGATTGATTAATCACTTGATTTATCAAATAGATACTGAAAAATGCCATGTGGTGGACACCAGGATATAATAGCAGGACAGACAGGACCTGGGGTTTCCAGCACCTGATGTCAGAGAGGGTGAGAAGGAGCCTACTCTGGACAGGCTTACCCAGGAGGCTGGGATGAGGATGTGGAATTTCACCTACCTGGTAAGAGAAGAACAGAGGGAAAAAACACACTCTCTAAGAAGGAGAGAGAATGAGTCTCTAAACTCAAAAGCAGAAAAGGACTTCCTGGATCTGTGGAACAAAGAAGAGACTGCTGTGCCAGAAGCGTGGTGGGATGGGTGGGTGTGGTCCCAGGATGGTCAGAGCAGTGGCCAGAACCACACTACCCAAGGCCTGGAGGCCACGGAGTTTTCATTCCATCCTAATGACAAGCACAAACCATTGGGTTTAGGGCAAAAGTGTGGCACAGTCTAAAGATGTTTATCCTTCTAGTGGGAGTAACACACTCAAATCGTGTGACTTTGAGTCAGACATTAACCTCTCTGGGTCTATTTTTCATATTTTCTTTCTTTTTTTTTTTTTGGCTGGGGCTGGGTTTGAACCCACCACCTCCAGTATATGGGGCTTTGAGCCACAGGCACCACTCTATTTTTCACATTTTTTATTATTAAATCATAGCTGTGTACATTAATGCAGTCATGGGGTACAGTGTGCTGGTTCTATATCCAATCTGAAATATTTTCATCAAACTGGTTAACATAGCCTTCATGGCATTTTTATTTTTCACATTTTCAATGGAAGGGTTTGAATGATCTACAATGATCTTTTCAGCTTTTGTATTCACTGACTCTACCTGTCCCTTTAAACATGTGTGTGTGTGTCTGTGTGCATTCACCTGGGATTGCTTCTCTTATATTTTGCCCAGCAAACAAGGTACCCTCCTACCAGCCTCTCCAACTTTTCCTTCATGGACACATCTCTTCACAGGCCCACGTGTCAACACCAGCCCTGACCACAGCATTTCATCCCACCAGGAGCACCGTGAGATTAAAGGGAGAAACAGAGATTAGAAACAACGGGCCTTGCACATTCCAATGGCTCTTAACTTGATTTAAACTTTTGACCTGTAATGCTTCCCAGCTGTTTTGAAGTCACACATCCTGTCTTGATTAGACTCACCCCCCCAAAGTGATCCAGAGGGGGTCGATTTTGGAACCATCACCCAGCCTGACTCTGGGTGTTGCAGTTCCTGGCTGACAGTGGTCAGTCCGCCCCCCACCACAAGCCCTTTGCTCCGTAAGTCAGCCCAGCAGGAAAGGCTCATAATGCCTCCCCCACCCCCTTCTCTCTCTCTCTTCAGACACAAGCCACCTTTTTAACAATCTGTTTTTACAAAGTGGAGAAAGAGTGGGAGCAGGGGAAGAGCCAGTGTCCCTGCCCCCTCCCACCAAATAACATAACCCAGGTGGTGGGAGTTAACTGGGAACACTGAGGGCTCCGATTCCAAAGTACACATTGAAATAAATGAAAACCAACTGGAGTTGCATTGGGCAGAGGCAAAGGAGGAAAATTCAGCCTTGGTTTTTCTTTCTTTCTTTCTTTCTTTTTTTTTTTTTTTTGCATAAAATCTTAATCATGGGGGTGAAGTCAGAAGGAATGTGCTTTTGTAAGATGAATTTCCTAACATGGCGGAAAAAGAACAGAATCCAGGCAGCAGTTCTCCCCGTGGCTGGGGACAGGATTCTGCATGGTGGTGGTGAATGGTCACCTCTCTGACACCACCAGGTCTGGGGTCCAGGTGCCTGTGGCCTACATGAGTCAGAAGGAGGGCTTGGAACCCTTGAGTTTCCTGATTCATCACTGAAATTATGTCAGCAGGCCTTTTTAATTTTATTTATTCTTTATTCCTACCATCCTTTCTTTTTGTCACCATGTGCTCTCACCTGGGACATCCAGTGCTGTCTTAGGCGATTATTCATAAACCCAATTCTACTGGAAAAGAAAGATCCCCTATACACAGAAGCATGGCATCAGACCCTGGCTCCCAAAGAAAACCTCCATCAAGGGGAATTGGGAGTGTCTTGAGGATGTGGGTCTGAGGCATTAACTGGCAGGAGGGAAGTCCAGGATTCAGTTAACAGGTACAGGGCTTTTGGGACATCCAACAGTCACCATCCTACTCTTCCACCTACTTTATTCCTTGAGTTGAGTAGGCAACTTTTTTCCCACTCCATTTGGATGTGGCCCACTTTGTCAGCCCATTCGTATATGCCAATGCATACAAATTAAGTGTGGGTAATTTTGATAGAAAATTTGATGAGTTGGCCAGAAGAACTTCAGTAGGGAAATTAAATTAAAAGTAGTAATTCCAAGAGAGGAGAAAATAAAATGACAGTTTTGATTATTTCAGCCATTTCAGGCCTAGGGCATTAGATAGAGATGACATTTGGGTTTCTCATTCATTTCCTCATTTTGATTCTTCTTTTTTTTTAAAATGCCATTGTATCCGGAAAGATTTTTGGCTCTTCTTGGAACATGCGTGAGGTATAGAATGCGTCATTGCCTGATTTCTTCACTAGATGGCATGGCTCAGACCAGCTGAGTTGCATAGAGTCAGCTGGGCTAAGAAAGTCTCCACCAACGTGAGTCAAAGATCACTATTTTTGTTAATTCTTTTGAGACAAACAGTGGGCCCTTAAGTATAATGAGTTGGAGGATTCTTTGATTTGAAGCAGGAGTTATTGCTGGAGGTGAAGTGTCTGCAACTAACAGAGTTAGGAAACGTTCATGGAGCCAGAGGGTGCCTTGTAGATCATCTTGATCATCTCGTGGTTTGCAAACTTTTCTGAAGCAGTAAAACACTTTCCTCAGCAAAATGTTATGGAGAGCCGAATATGTAATTTGGGTAATAACAGAACTATTGTGGTTGCTTTCTGGAGCCCTTAGGAATTGGAAAACACTGATTTCTCCTCTCCTCTCCTCTCCTCTCCTCTCCTTCCTCCCTTCTTTTCTATTCCTTTCTTTCCTCTTTCCCTTCTTCTTTCCTTCTTTATTCTTTTCTTTCTCTTTCATTTTCCAGAGTTGAAAACTGAGGACCAGGGAGGAAAAGATATCCATGGCAGATTCTGGCCAAAAACCAGTTCACTGAATGATCTTTCTGTGAAAACACTGTCTTCTTATCCCACAAGTTCCCATTAAAGGGATCTGCAAAACAAAATTGTTTTAAATTCCACACTGCTGGTGGATGGACACACATATTTGCTAAATTCAATTCATGTTTCTGTTTCATACAGTGTGTTGACATTGACCATAAATTCAAAGCAAGACAAGAGTGACAAGGATGAATATGTGAACCCTGGATCAGACACTGGACAGATACTTTTTTTCTTTATTTTGAGGCAGGGTCTTACTCTGTCACCCTGGGTAGAGTGTTGTGGCATCACCATAGCTCACAGCAACCTTGAACTCTTGGGCTCAAGTAATCCTCTTGCCTCAGGATCCTGAGTAGCTGACCCTACAGGTTCACAGCACAATGTCCTGCTATTTTATTTGTTTTTTTAAGTACAAATGGGATCTTGCTCTTGCTCAGACTGGTCTCAAATTCCTGAGCTCAAGTGATCCACTTGCACTGGCCTCCCAGGGTGCTGGGATAATAGGCGTGAGCCCTTGTGGACAGATACTTGTATGTATTTTTATAATTTCCTTTACAAGAACCCTGAGATTGGTGTTTGTATCTGTATTTTATACATGAGAAAAAGTAGATTTACTAAGTTTGAATTTTTTAACCTACTAGTAGAGTACAATCTGTCCTAAAACAAAGAGCTCCTCAAATACAATGGCTTAAGTACAATAGACATTTACTTCTTTCCCACATATCAGTCCACAGGAAGGTGATCTAAGACAGTAAAAGTTCCGGCCAAGGTTTGACCATGTGATTCTTAAGTCTGATGCTAACTATCCCTTGAACCTGCCTTATTCCTACTACCTCATCACTAAAGACTGAATATAGTAATAATGTTACCATATTAGGTGCCAAGTTACTTGTGGTAACTACTCCCTAAGATGGTTCTCAGTGACTCTTACATCTCGCACTCTACCTTTGTGCAGGTCCCCCACGCACTGAACAGGCCTGACCTGTCTAGACAATAGGATAGTATGGGTATAATTCAGAATGACTTTTGAAGAGGCTAAAAGTCCCCAAAGACATAGTTTCTGCTCACGCCCTTTCTTGAATCACTTGGGGGAGGTGGTTGCCATGTTGTAAGGATACTCAAGCAGCACTATGGACAGTTCCAAGTGGGCCAGTACTGGACTTCCACCAGCCACCAGTGCAACTTGCCAGCTGTGTGAGTGAGCCACCTTGGAAGCAGATCTTTCTGTCCCAGTCAAGCCCTCTAGAGAACTATATAGCCCAAGCCCTACCTTGAATGTAAATTTGTGAGAGTCCCTCAACCAGAACGGATTAGCAACTCTGCACCTGAATTCCTGACCCACAGAAACAACGTGGGATAATAAATCTTTATTTTTATTTGGTGCCACTAAATTTCATGGTAATATTTTATGTAGCAATAGAAAACTACAACTCTCATATGGATGCTAGGCCAAAAGGATGTCCTTTTTCTAGACTAAACTCTAGTTACCACCTTGGGGAAGACTTCAGGGATTCCATCAGGAAGGTAGTTATTTGCTCCTCCCTCGGTATCCTGGTTCCTTTATCCTACCATATGTCACTTAAAACTGAAATTTATATTTTTACAAGTCAGTTTTCTTCTCCAGGCTATTCCTTTCCTCGATAGCAATTTTTGTGCTCAGAGCCATCTCCCCCATGTCTGTGAGTGCTCAATTAAATTTGTGTTTAATGAGTGACTAAGACCTTCCACCCATTCTTCAGCTAACTTGTTTTGTACTTTTATGCACATATTTTCCTTAGATGGAGGCTCTAAAAGGCATTTTGTTGCCTTTTACACGGAACCTCTCAGTCACTTCTTTGTCTCAGTAACAGGCTTTTAAAAATACTCTGCACAAATAAAAGATAAATCTCCTAAG
This sequence comes from Galago senegalensis, assembly GCA_963575145.1. NCBI lineage: Eukaryota > Metazoa > Chordata > Mammalia > Primates > Galagidae > Galago > Galago senegalensis. The sequence continues at coordinate 12,875 of CAUYTI010101416.1, forward strand.
GGCCAGAGATCATGCTGTTTTAGGAGCTTTTACAAACAGTTGGCACCTCCTTATTCTTGAAAATCAGGCCTGAAATCTCATCAAAACAAACATCCCCCAGAGACTCCCAAAGCTGAGAATTTTTTTCTGAGTCACATTTTTTCTTGTCCCATTTCAGAGGGAGGGAGGAAAACCTGCCAGGCATCTGCCCAGCTCATATCTCTCCTGCTCTTGGCCCGGGAGATTTCCCTTTCTGATGACCCCACTGTGTTTCTACAGACACCTCATCCCCAAACACGCATCTGGCTTTATAGGTAACCTTCTGCAAATGTATGCAAGATGCATTTCATCTTAATTTCCTTCCACTGCACTTAATTTAGAACCACTTCAGAGGGGAATTGGAACAAATGCTGCATCCTTTTTAAACCTACATACTGTTCTCAATCTTTAGACTAAAGGAGATTTAGAGAATTTGTGTGAGTTACATGGAATTGACTGTTGGCTCAACAAACAGAGAAGTTGATATGTTTTCAGGTATGATTATGGCTTAACAAATGAGAAAACGGCATTTTGTGATGGTCCATGTTGTTCCCTTGCTGAGGGAAGCACAGCCCTTCACATGGATTCACATCCCTGTCTTCACTGAGCCACTGATCAGAGACTCCAGTCTAGACTGATCCCTACCATCCTTCCTTCAAGAGAATAAAGGGATTATTGCGCGTTTATATTAACAATAAAGAGATTTCCTTTTTTTGCTTGGTTTTCATGGTGATGTTAACTGACTCACAAGGGACAGTGAGCATGTGGCAAAGACAGCAATTATGACTCAGTCATGTGTCACTGTGTCATCTGAGAGGGGCTATCAATTTCACTCCCCCTCCCCTCCCCCAAACACTATATATTACTTCCCAATTGAGAGAAATTAATATGTCAATTATGAATAATTTCACTGCTTACTTAGATTTAAGATTGTATTGATCTACACCATTGATTGAACAACACTTGAGTTTTTGTTTTGTTTTGTTTGTTTAAGGAGGAAGAAACTTTACATTAAATTTCTGCATCAGTTGTAAGATGCATTCAGATTTTCAAAGCATAATGTAAATGGGGAAAAAAACCTCATTATTTGTTATTTGTTTAAAGATGTTTGGTAAATTCTGGGAGAGACCAAGTCTCCTAGTTCTGGCAGGGATCAGGCAGAACTGTGAATGAATGTTAACACACTGGAAAAGGGCTTTAAGGGCTTATCAACATGTCTCCTTCCAATACAAGACCGTAAGATCCTTGAAGAAGGGACGTCATGTCCATGCTGGGCCCCAGCCCCTGGCTCAACACCCAACACCCAGAGTTTAGAAATGATGATTTGTTGACCTATTCAAGTATTAGATATTAGAGGACTTCCCTGACTCCTCTGATTCCTACCCATGTCCTCATTGCCTCTCTATCTCAGACGCTGTTTGCAGACACTGGATGAGGTTATGTTTCTGGAAGTTCTGCGGCAAGGGAAGAGTTTGACAAACAGATGTCAGTTCCTTCACTTCTCCCTCATGCTCCCCTCCTCCTACTCAGGATCCTTCAGTAGAAATTAAACTTTCCAGGCAAACTCCCCAAGGCCTTCCAAAGGACACATTCTTTCTGTGAGAAAATGAGTTTATTGACTTTTCTGCCTCTGAAGAGCATGAGGCACAGCTCTTGGCGCAAGGGTGAGGATACAGCATGAGCTGGAGCCAGCACCAGCCTTGCTCCATTGGACTGGGTAGGGCCAGTGCTCAGCTTCACTGGAGGCCCCTTCTTCCTGCAGGTCTTGCTTCACAAGGGGTGGGAGTGAGTTTTCACTAGCCCAGATGGGTTTGCATTACCTGCCCCCAGATGAAATCCTGGCTCCTAGGTTTGGTTCTCAAGTCCTTTGGCCTTGGTTGCACTGATAGCTTTGCCCTCACATAGCCTCTGTTCATGCCAGGAACATTGGAGGTGCTTGATATATTCCCATAGAAGATTCGAGAAAGAAGAAAGAATCTCCTCTTCCTAAGACTCAACTCATCCATTCTCTCTTTGGAGGGCTTTGGAAGCAGAGAACCTGGGTTTGTAGTTGAGCTCTCATGTTCTCTGAGCCTGCCTTGTACATGCTCCCCACTCTGCCATGATCATCTTCTTCCAGCTGGGACTGGAGGCCTCCACTCACACCCTTCATTACCACCTGTCAGGCTGGTGCAGCTCACAGCATGCCACTTCCTTCCTGAAGACAATAGATTGAGCTTTTCAGAGGAAAAACTCAGTAGGAGCTTTGGTCTGACTTAAATTCACCCAGATAGAGATGAACCTTGTATTCTGGGCTGGAGGGGGGTGATAGGACCCACAGAAGAATTTAAAGCATAGGATGACAATATCAGATTTGTGTGTTCGATCGCTCAGGCAGTATTGTGTTAGAGGGTCATGTAAGGTAGAAGCAGAAACAATGAAAAAATTAAGAGTAAATCAAATTTGGATCTGTAGGCATTTAGACCCACCCCTTTGCCCTTTCCTATGATCTTTGCTCCATAGCTTCAGAGAAAAGCTAGAGTCAATCTGTATGTCCCTCTCTCTCATTTCTCTCACCCCTCTTGATCTGACACAGTTTCAGCTTCTACCAGGTCTTGGACACTAGTAATGCTATCTTATCCCTCTTACCCTGAAATCTAAGGATGTTATAAATCTCTATATAATCTTACTTATTTGGATTCTCAGTTACCTTAACACTGTTATAACTCAAATTCTTATATTCAGTTCCTCCTGTTTAAGTACTTGAAGTGGTTTCTATTATTCTATTCTATTCTGTTCTATTCCATTCTACTCAGACCCTGGCTAAGACAGCAGCCTATTGAACTTAAACACATAAAAGATTTGAAATCCTCAGTAAGGGTGTTGCTACAGGGTTAAAAAAAGAGAGAGAGAGAAAGAAGTCTTAGAGATATCAAAGACCCTTAATCAAAACCCTACCTATTGCAATTCCTTGTTTCCTTAATCTCAGCATTATAACATGCATTTGGGATAATGTTTGCCAGGTCTCAAATATCATTGGTCTTTTAAGGGCCCTTCTAGCATGTCACTCAGCCTATAGAGAATGATGCTCAGTTAGACATGAAAACCTGCATGTTGATTACCTATGTGTTTTTGTTCTTCCCCCCAAGTTTCTAAAAAGCTGTGTGATCTTGGCTGAGTCATTTTCCTTCTGTGAAGCTCACTTTCTCTACCATAAAGAGAATTATTATAATGTATATTTGTGTCCTGGCCAAAATTTGCCAGTCCCTCTATTGTTTTGACAGCCCATCCGTGAGATGCATCCCACTGACTTGATGAGTCCTTACCCTCCCCGAGCCTGATCCATGATATTAAAACCTGAATAAATGTTAATAACCTTGTTTCTCTGGGAAAAGCTAGGAGAGTACAGATGGATTTTCCAGGCCCCATCTGAGCTTTTCACCCAGCAAGTAAAATATCACACATCAAATGTCCTTGGCAGTCAGTGTAGACAGAAGTCTTAGCCAGACTCACAGAAAAGGTTGGTTTGTTCACCATCAAGCAGTTCAAACTCAGACCCTCTGTTTTAGAAAGGAACCAACTTGCCTCTCACCGTCTGTTTTCTAGGACCTGGAATGAAACACACTTTTATTTCCATTTGTAGGCTAATCTGTTCCCAGAAATATGCTCTGGAAACCAGGAAAGAAATGTCATCGTTTGGCTGGTTACCCTAAGTTACCACTAACCACCTTCTTTATATTTAGTTTGTTTTTATTTTAAATTATTTTATTCTAAGAAATATCTTCATTTAAATATATTCCTCTCCCTGGGTAAATTACAAAGTCTACTTATTTCTAGACTGACAGTAGTATCCACGCTGGAAATGTGCCTTCTATTTTATTCAGCAAAATTTCATCCTTAGTAGTACCCTTGTTTTGTAAATTTTATTGCAGCTTTTGTTTCAATGTTGACGGGGACTCACCAACCCATAGAATAAATGTATATTCTGTGGCAGACACTTTGTTTTTATCTTGAGGTTTTTTTAGATTGAAGATCTGTGACACCTTTCCCTTGAGGATCTCAAATTTGATAAGAAAAACAGAATTGTGAACACGTATTTAGCACAATGGCACAATAAGTACTATAATATAAGTAGATCTTATAGTATTTGATACTTTTGTGACTATTGTTTAGTCTTGCCTTCATCCTCCAAAGTCAGAGAGTGGCTTCTAGTGGTCACTTACTGAATTGCAGGCATAGAATCAATAAGGAGTGAGTTATAAGCATTTATGACTAGAATTCAACCTTAATTTCCCAAATTATTAGCAAAAAGGGTCATTCCACTTATTTTTCCAATGTGGATGCTTATATAGTTGTATTCTGAAATAGTCACTCAGTATTTTAAAAGTTTTGACCTTTCAATTTGAAGATGTCTCAAAAGTCATAAAAGTGTTACTTGAACTTTGTCATGGCAGTTTCTCTTTAAGGAAGTCACCCTAGTGAATTATAAAGTCACTTAAAAGTGTTTTGTAAAGGTATTTATAAAAGTGTTACATATAATATTAAAAGGAGACAATATCTTTTACTTATAAGGCATGAATTGTAACAAGTTGATATGATGGGATGTTATGGAGCCATGATATATAAAGGAACTTAATGACAAGTAGAGAATCATGTAATACATAGCTTGATAAAATAACAAGTGATAAAATGCTATACACAATGTGACTCACTTTATTATGTGTTTTTGTGTGTGCAAGATAGTGTCATATATAGAGGCATGTGTACACATAATTGAAAAAATATGGAAAGATATATAGTACACTACCACTGGTCATTTCTTGGTTGGGATATTTCAAGTGAGTTTTATTTTGTTTTGTGTATATATTCTGCATTATAGGTGGATTGCTTTTAATTATTCTGAGAGATATATATATATATATATATACACACATATACATATATTGTGCTATACATATTTAATCAACATATACATATATATTTAAAAATGGAACTGACTTCTGGATGAGGTGAGGAATGGTTGGCAGAACTGTGTGAGAAATTTTGAGGATACAAGCTTTAGAAAGTCCATCAAAGTCAGCCTTGATTTTGACATCATTTGGGACCATTAGGAATGGACATTTCAAGTGCGTCTGTGTATGTAAGGCTGAGAATGGTTGTGATAAAAGGATCTTCTTGGATGGCATGGGATAGGTAGTTGCATTGGACAGACAGACTATGGAAAAATTTTAACTAAATGGAAGCTCATGGCAATGCTCCCACCTGCTTCATCTGTTTTGGAGGTACTGTTATTCCCAATAGGTGAGTCAACAAGATAACACTGAAGCAAGACCACAAAGAAGTTGTTATGACCTCTATGACCTAGCTTTCAGACTTCAATACTTCTTTTCTGAATCAGGATCATGAATATGATCTCTACTTATGTGAATCATAGTGGAGGGTCCTGCGTTAGAAGCTTGGAGTGATAATGCACTTCCTTCTTGAGACCCCCTAGTAATACACCCAGATTCACCTCAAAACAGTGACCCAGGAGTTACTTTTTAAAGGAACAAATTAGGGCGTTCTTCTGCAAATCACTCTAAAAATTGACATGTTGTTTGTACTTATTTGCAGCAAGGAGCAAGTATAGGTTGGAAGGCATTTCCTCGGTGTCTTTCTGCCATGCTTGTACCCTCTCCCCACTGCCATTCTTATTACCAATGAGGAGGAAGGAGTCACAAAACTGAATGATCCCCAGAGCATCACTGAGACACACCCACATTTTGAGAGTGGGTATGGTGACTGTAGCTTAAAGCTTTTTCTTCCCTTATTTCATTCTTTCTCTCCATCCTCCTTCCAACTTGAGTAGGGCCTATCCTCAGAGCCAGGCTCTTCTTTCCTGCCCACTTTCCCTGAGCATACAGCTAGGTTGAGGTCAGGGCCATAGTACTTGTTACAGCCATACTACCTGTATGCTGTTCCACCTGAAGAAAGTCTGTATCCATCTGGTCTGAAGTCTTCTATCTAGTTCCTTCCTATGAACTAGGAGGAAAGTCTTGGTAAACCAAAGTTCTCTTACACCAGGATTTTGCAATTTATTAACATTTTGGGCTGGATAAATTTTTTTTGTGGAGAAGTTCTTTGTACACTCTAGCACTTTTATCAGTACCCCGGACTCTACCCACTAGATGCCGTTAGCAGCACCCTCTCAATTTGTTAAAATCAAATATATTTCTAGATATTGCTAAATGCCTCTGGAAGGGGTGAATTTCTCTCCTAGAGACCAACTTCTTTTCATGTATGACTTTTTTTTGTTTGTTTTTGAGACAGAATCTCACTTTATTGCCCTTAGTAGAGTGCCATGGAGCCATAGCTCACAGCAACCTCAAACTCTTGGGGTCAAGTAATCCTCTTGCCTCAGCCGTCCAAGTAGCTTGGCAACACCCAGCTATATTTAGAGATGGGGTCTTGCTCAGGCTGGTCTCAAACTCCTGAGCTCAGGCAATCCACCCTCCTCGGCCCCCCCGAGTGCTAGGATTATAGGCGTGAGCCACTGCAAGCAGCCTATGTATGACTTTCTAGTTGCATTTCCACCTTCTTTGCAGTTTTGAGTGGTAACATCTAGTTTCTGGGTACCTGTGAGAAAATACCTATAGGAAAGCCACATCACTGAAACCTGGCTAAGTTCAGAACCCTCCTCCCATCACATAGCCAAGTTTAGAACCTTGGCTCACCTCTGGCAGACTTCAAAAATCCCGCAATGGCATTAGTTTCCTCTTAGGCACATTTAGATGGCCTCAGAGAATCAAAGCTGGCAGCTGGCCATCATTAGGGGAGTCAGGGAGCCAGGCCCTGTGCTGCTTCCTGGCTCCTGAGAGCCTGTGGGCATTTGGGGCTTGGCTCAAAACCCATATAGGGGAGAGGCTAGAGTGGAGGCGAAAGCAGGGCAGCAAGGAGAGAATGCAGGAGTGGGGTCAGGCATTTCCTTAGTTTCATTAGAAACAGATGCCTGGCAGAAGTGGTGAGCTGGAGCCCAGCCTCAGGCCAGCAGGCTTGGCTGCTTCTCCTCCTGTATCCTTCAACATTCCCTCTCCTCTTCCATAGCACCACAAGCACAACCAGACTATTATTTAAGAGGAGGTCTCTGTTTTTTTGTGACATAAGAGCAAAATCTGTTCTCTTGAGAACACACACATATGACATGACCATATACACACATGATCATAGGTCCGTAGGCTCAAAGAACATTGAGGCAAGAAGGGCCTTTTGTGGTTCAAGTTTAACACCTTCATTTTCAAGATGGAGAAACTGAGGTCTGAAATTGAAAATGGTGTCTCAGAGCCCAGGTCAGTTGACTTTCAGGGATTTCATTCACTAGCCCTTGCTTGTAAGTTATTTAAGATATAAACTCATTAAGATATAAGTGAGCACACCTGGGATTCCCAGCCTGCACCTAGTGCAGACATCACTAATTGATCACAGACCTGTTTCTTGCTGGGCGTGATGCTACCTAATAATGCTTTATTCAAACAAGACTTCAGGTGGGTAGCACCCATCAATCAGAGATGGTACATATTTGCCACGTCTGCCAGTGACTTGGTCTGTCAGGGTCATTCCAGAGACGGATGAAAGCAAGCATCAGGGGGAATGTGTTTTCTTTGGTGAGAGTTAAGATAAGAAGAATTTTGGGGAGTACTTTGGAGCTGAATATGAAGCTACCAGTGGTCCCCCATGTCAATTGAAAACTATCTTTAGAAAAAGGGACAGAGGAGTGTAAGAAGGATAGGATATTTCAGGGCTTCTCAAACTTTAATATGCCCATAAATTAGCTGGTGGAGAGGGAGGGATCTTTCTAAAATGCAGAAGGTCTGGGGAGAGACCTGAGATTCTGCAGTTCTGACAAGCTTCCAGGTGATGCTGATGGGACTGGTCTATGGACCATCCATTGAATATTAAGCTGTTCATCCAGTCAGTTATTTCACCCTTTAAAAAGCCATGGTTTCAGGAGGATGAGGGAGAGAGACTCAGGGCTGTTTCCCCACCAGCTTTCTGAGCTGCTTGGAGGGAGGATTCCATTAACCTTGTTCATTCTGCTCTACCTCTTTCTACTTACTTTTCCAACATGTTAGCTTTTGCATCCATTTTGCATCTACTTGGGATTCATCTTTAGTACTTCAGGACTGATGTCTTCTCCAAACCTGGTGTTCAGTCCCTAGCAACAAGAAAAAAAATATTATTTGCCTTCACATTTCTGATCCTTCTGGAACATACTTAAGGATGCTGCTGGAGGTCACATTTTCTGACAATTGAACCTTAACCAAGGATGATAGAGTGGGAGAGCAGATACTTTAAAGGTCTATTTCTTTTAAAACCTAATTTATTAACCAAAATCCTAGTGTTGGAGGGAAAATAGACATTGTATGACCTGTTACGGCTTGAGAGAGAGAGAAAAAAAAAACTCATGGCCTCATTTTTTTTTTGTAAATGATCAGTGATTTGAGAGATAATTTAAAAATACAACCTGAATAATAGAAAGTAGAAAAGTAGTGAGGAGGGGGCTTATTTTTCCAAAGTAATTGAGATATTTCACCTTATTCTGACATAATTATATTTTCAAATGGAAGATGCTTCCAAGTAATTAGCAAAGTAATTAGTCAAGGTTTTCTGCTCTCTGTGTCCTCCACTATAACGCAATCCTTATATCCAGCGCCCTTTGCCGGGTAGGACAATCTTTAACAAGGAACACTTTCTTCTCTCTTTTTTTTTAATGAATACAGAGGGACAAAAGAAAACACATGCAGCATCCTTCAGGGCTGCCTCAGAAGGGCTGCCCATTTGGTATGGATTAACAAACAAAAACCAGATCTGAGAAAAGATAACCTTAGGAAGCATATAACCTGAAGTTGGTCAAGGTGGTTGTTTCTGCTACTTTTGTAGTTAGCATGAGTAGCAAAATCTCTTTGATTGGATGGTTTTTTCCATAGAGTTGGTGAAGCTCCTCTCTCATAGCCTTCATCAGACATGGACAAGCTTTGAAATTTCAGCTGATTTTATATTACGTGTAAAGAAGCCTCTTTATGTACTGAGCCCCACCAAGGGAAGTAGAAGTACGAATGAGATCAAGTAGGCTTGGGTCTCCTCCAAGGGAGGAATCTTCTCTTCTCTCCTTTCCTCTCCTCTTCTCCTCTACCCTCCTCTCCCTTCCCCTCCCCTTCCCTTCCGCTCTCCTATCTTCTCTTCTCTCCCCTCCCCTCCCCTTCTCTTCCTTTATCCTTCTCTTTCACTTCTTTTCCCTTCTCTTCTCCATAAACTACCCTTGGTGTATGGTGACCACCCAGAGCATGGTGATACCATGATTGGGAATGGGTATTTCTCCATACCATACCAGCTTGGGGATAAAATGTGTCAAGGTACCATTTACTGAATATTTGATCAGAAGCATCATTAAGGCCTATAAAAAACACATCAGTTCAATGAATGGCCATAGCATTCTGAAAAAACAAATATTTTTATCACACTTTATAGAGAAGAAAACTGAGGCCCAGTGAGGCATGTGCCCAGTAAGTTTCGGATCTCAGATATAAATTCAAATCTTTTTGGTTTCAAGGTCTGATTGTCTAGTGATTATCTTGGTGTACTAGAGTAACAAGTAGCATCTCCCAGGCTCAGCTCTCATCCACAGAGTGGTGCGTGGGGCTCCAATATCCCCTCCCCTTGTCACACTTCTCTCTACTACTCCAGGACTTGGGGTGCTCTTCTTTTGAATGTTGTTGACTTGAAGTGGCTTCCTTCTCATCTCCTGCTTTTGTACTTGTCTTCCTAGCTCTCTGGGATATGGGGCCCTAGAGGCAGTTGGAGGGAAATAGGGAGTGTGAAGCAATGAAGAGACAGCAGACCTATCTAGGTTGGCATCTAAGCTCTACCCAACCTGAAGCAAAGCACTCCATAATCCTGATCCTCACCTTTTCAGTCTGGTAAATGGGAATAAATATGTGAATAGACAGATTGATGAATGAATGAATGGAAGAAGAAATGTCTGGATTAATTTGAAACAAATCATCACTATGAAGGTGATGGATAAGGTCTTGTGGCATTAACATGTGAAACTGGGGAACAATTTTCAAAGGAATGAGATACTACATATCAATTCAGCACAAAAGGGCCCAGGAACATGAGCAGAGAAGTGAGGATAGCACCCAACATCCCATCTTTGCATCAATTTTGTCTCAGATCAACATTTGCCAGTTTTGTGCCAAAGAACATGAACTTGATACTTCATAAAAACAGGGTAGCGTGGTAAAAGGTGTTTGGAAATTTCACCTTCTCTTGAGAATTCACATACTAAAATCTTTGCCAAGTCTTACTGAGTTAATAATAATATATGACAATAATAGTTATTGTTTAAAATCCAGCAATTCTGAAAAATGTTGCTCACAGAGCCTGTGGTGAACTGCTTTTTGACCTCAAAAGGAACTCCGTTCATTGTGTAGCATTTGTATTTTATGCACCATCTTCAAGATCACAGAGCTCCCTCAATGCTGGGTCCACTTGTGTGTGGGTCAGTGGACATCAGGTGTCCCAGGCATTTCACAGATGAGTGAATGAGACTCGGGAGGATGGGGTGAGTTGTCTGAGGTTACACAGCTTACCACAGGCAAGTCAGACCTCAGCCTAGGTCTTCCAGCACCAAGTGAGTTCTCTAGGAGCCACATGTGCTCCCGCCACATGGCCACAGAGGTCTTCGGTGTATGGTTCTCTCTTGATGCCATGTCTGCTGAAATAGATCCGGGCAGCTGTGTGTATTTTGCTTTGTGTGTGCGGAAAGACTGAGTACACTTCATAGCCCAACAAGCATCTCTCCAGCAAAGGATAATAGAGCACAAGAGAATGATCACACTAAGAAAGGCGATGATGGCGCTATCCAGGAATCACAGACACTTCGAGGATTTATGAGTGCTTTCTCACTTGCTATCTTCCGATCATCACAGCAACTCAACTCACAAGCTTGGACTTGTTCTCACAGGTGGATTGGCATCCATTAGAGAGCATGACAGAAACAAAGCTTTCTTTTGCCAGTGTCTGCTCTTCCTTTCCTCCTTTTCTCTTCTGTTCTTTCCTCCTTTCTTCCTTTGAAATGAAAAGTACAGAAATACTCAAAGAAAAGGGAGCAATCACCCATAATTCTACCACCCAGAGATAACCACAATGTATTTACTTCTAGGAATTATTTTGGGCACATTTTCTTATTACAAAATTTTCTTCAAAGCACAATTTTAAATGTCTTCGAGGAATCGCATTTTATTTTTCCTTATGTCACTCATCCTTCATTGTTGGACATTTAGAATGTTTTCACATTTTCTGAAATTTAAATAATGTAAGAAACATCATTATACAGAAATCTGGGTCTACTTTTAAAAACATCATCCTTGAGATAAATTTCTTGAGTAAAATTTCAGAATCAAAGGGTTTTAATATATTGAAGTACTACTTGATAAATAATTCTAAAACTGTTATCTATAAAAGTTTTACCAATTTTAAAGCCCCCTCTGTGAACAATTATGCATTGACCTTCTAAAATTTCACATGTGTTGTTTTAATTTCTGTTTTTTTTTTTTTTGCTTATCAGTTTGGGTAATTTTTGTTTTTTATTTTATTTTGTGCATCTATTTTGTATTTTTTTGATTTTTAAGATAGTCTCACTTTGTCATCCTGGGTAGAGTGCCATGGCGTCATAGCTCACAGAAACCCTCAAGCTCTTGGGCTTAAAGTGATCCTCTTACTTCAGCCTCCTGAGTAGCTGGAACTATGGTACCCACCATAACACCTGGGTAGTTTTTCTTTTTCTAGTAGAAATGGGGTCATACTCCATTTCGAGGCTGGTCTTGAATCCTTAAGCATTCCACCACCCTGGTCTCTCAGAGTGCTAGGATTACAGGCATGAGCCACTGCACCAAGCCTTAATTTTTATTTTTAAATATTTATTTTTCTTGGTTACTTTTGTTTTCTTTCTTGTCAACTTCTTGCTCATGTCCTTTGCCTATTATTATTGATACTTTTGTTATTTTAATTGGGCTATTCTCTTCTTATTTGTGAGAAACATGTATACATTAAAGAAACTGATACTTACATTACAAATAAGGTTTTTCCCTAGATTAAAACCATGAATTTAATACTGTGAGCCATGTTTTTAATTGATGTAGGAGCTTGTAGGAAGGATGACTTTAGCCAAGTGTTAAGAAGAAATTTCTAATGATGAATGAAATTTATGAGTGGGGCTGGCAGCTTTGTGAGTAACCCCATTTCATGGAGAGGTAAACCAAGACTCAGAGAAGTCCAGTAAGCTATCACAGGTCACACAGTGAAAAAGTGTCAGCAAAGAAATTTGAAATCAGGTCTGTCTGCCTCTAACCTTCTGTGTTCTTTCCACTGTCATCTTGATGTCCCATAGTGATACACGATCAGATTAGTGTTGCAGATATAAATCAGTTTCAGATCACAGAAAACTTCAGACAAGGGAAGAGACAGGCAAATGAGTTAAGCAGTTAGGAGACTGGGATTTGAAATCCTCAAATAAATACACTCAAAAAAGTGAAGGCAAAAGCCTTCATTCATAAAAGGGAGATAGGGTTCCTGGGCTGTACTAGTGGAGATATTTTGTGTATCTCTCTCTATTGCCAGATCATGCCATGGACTATCAGTGCAATCTTTATTATTGGAAACAGAGGCACTTGGATCTTAAAAATTAATAAGATTAGAGAGTGAATTCTAGAAAGTCCAGAATGATTTTAGAAAATTTGTGCACAAAATTCGGGTTTTCTAGACTAGGTCTTAGCATCTAGATATTTATCTGTCTAATAGATCTCTCTCCATCTCACAGAAAGAGATACATAGAGATAGTGCCTAAATATAGATTTAGTGTAAGGATTTGGCTCACATGATCATGTGGGCTAAAAGGCCTGAGATCTGTTGTCAGCAAGTTGGACACCCAGGAGAGCTGATGGGTGGGAGAACTCTGGTGTGAGTCTCAGTCTAAAGGTAGGAGATATGCAGTATTCCAGCTGGAAGATAGGCAGAGATGGCAAATTCTCCCTTACTCAGCCTGTTATTCTATTCAGTTCTTCCAAAAACTGGATCAATCCACCTATGTTGAGGGGGATAGTCTGCTTTACTCAGTTTACTGATTTAGATGGTAATCCATCCGGAAACCACTAGAATAACTTTCTTTTCTTTTCTTTCTTGGTAGAGTTCTGTGGTGTCACAGCTCAGAGCAACCTCAAACTCTTGGACTTAGGCAATTCTCTTGCCTCAGCCTCCCAAGTAGCTGGGAGTACAGGCACCCGCCAAAACACCTGGCTATTATTTGTAGCATTTGTCATTGGTGTTTAGTTGACCCAGGCCAAGTTCAAACCTGCCAGCCTGGGTATATGTGGCCGGCACCCTACCCACTGAGCTATAGGCGCTGCCAGAATAACTTTCAGCTCAATAAAATGACCCATCACAAGGGTTAAGTGGCTTTAATCATCTTCACCTTTCATCATCCATTCACGGGCCAATATAAGGTGCTTTTAAAGCCACTGGTGGCTTTCACTGGGCTAAGTGCTCTCTGTGATGATCCCTTCTCTCTCTCCTTTTTTAAAAAATTAAATCATTGTACCCCATTAATGAAATCATGGGGTACAATGTGCTGGTTTGGTATACAATTTGAAATGCTTTCATCAAACTGGTCAACATAGCCTTCACGGCATTTTCTTAGTTATTGTGTTAAGACGTTTACATTCTTCTCTTAAGAAGATGGACTTGGCATAAACTTTTGAGCAGTACCATTTCCAGTGTTTCAGATTCCAGCTTCCACCTCTCTCTTTCTGTATTTCTTGCATGCCTATTTCTTTATTTTATAACTGCTGAGTCTGATGAATTAGGGTTATTAAGACACTGTTTGTTATTCTGTCCTGGGTTACTATTTTAAGGGCTAAAACACTCATAAATATATGGATGCTCCAACTGTAAATGGATACGTTTTAGCCAGTGAAAAATTTATTTTCTCTAATATACGTTTTTAAAGTGTCCTGCTGAAATTCTGCACAATATCTCACCATGATCTTTCACTGTTCCTCCCATTTTTATCTGATAAAAGCAGATCCATCATCAATGTGGTTCCTTTTCTCTGCACCATAAATAACAGCCGAGAAGGGGAATGTCTCCTTGCAATATAGCAGTGTCGGATTTTGACCAATTTGGGGCTGGGAGCTAAGAGTACCCACATGCCCATCAATTATCTCAGGGCCTTCTTGGGTTGGGAAAGAGGCGCTCCAAGTCCAAGCCTAGAGAAATTTGCATGCGATTTTAGCTCCAGTTGCTGGATGGAAGATGTGATTTGGTGGGTAGCTGTGCAGGTTGGCTCACCTCAGTTGGCTCAGGTTCATGCCTGCAGTCCCAGTTACCACACTGAGAGATCTCATTCCCTGTCAAAAGTGTCCTGGTTGGGTGATAAAATTATTTGGTCACTGGAGATGTACATGAAGAAAGCCAGCGCTTCATAATTCCTCTAGCTTTTCCCTATCAGATGCTTATCCTGTATACTAGAACCTCCTTTCCCGCACATCATCAACCGCAGATTTTGTAGCCAGGAGACTCACAATCAGAGGCAACATTCTCAGGTGGAAGAAAAAAAAGAGAAAGGAAACGAAAAAGCTCGACTTTAGTTCCCTCCATGTGCAAAACACCATACTGGAGACTTTTTCAAGAACAATCCCACCAAGTGCTAGAATTTGTCAATTTCAAAATGTGCACTTTTTTTTTCCTCATTAATATCTCAGAATTTGGCTGAGCTGGGTAACTGATGTCATCTGGTAATTGCTGTTGGCTGTGTGGCATTGTGACGTACTTGTCACCGTTTGGCATGTACCTATGTCAAAACTCACAGCATGAGTGTCAGCAACTTGGAAGAAAATCCTAGAAACAATAGTGGGGATTTTTTTTTTTTTGTCCCTAGGAATCAAATCATTGCAGAGAAAGGGTGTCAGAGGTTGTGAATCAGAAGTATTTAGCAATATTCCAAAAGCAGACATCAATAGTTGGCTGGCACTATGTAATTGCAAAGCCAGATGAATCACCCAGAAAACATGACTTTTGGTTCTCTTACGGATTCTTTCAAGAAATGCTGCATCACCAATAATCTTGGTGACACAGAGGGTGGTATAGTTTGGAAAACTATCTATTGGATGATTTTGAATTGAACAGTGACTCTGAATATGAAAGAGGCTCGGGGTACTTCAAGCAACTGAATTCATTTATCATTTTTTTTTCTTTTTACATGTGTCCAAGAGTGACATGTGATAAGATCTATGCCAATTAAGTCTTAAAGAGCCTTTAAAATAACTTTAGAATAAAAATTTCAAAGATATTAAAAAACTGGGTCAAGTGTATTTTCAAGTATCCTTTTCTCCCTAGTGGTCTACAAGTAGTATGTAAAACGACAAGTGTCCACAACACTGCAATGGCATTGGGTGTTACCATGGGCAGCATCTGAGAGGAAGAGCCTCCCATACTGTTGTCTAAAGAACCAGAAAGGATTGTTAGTTAACCAAATGAAGTAGGAGGAAGAAGAATGTTCCAGGTAGCAAGGACACCAGGACAAGCCCTTGGCCATTCTGCGAAGCATCCATTCTGTCTTCTTCAGCCATTCCTGGTGATGGGTTTCAGCTGTCCCCTGCAGCAGACATCAGCTGCTGTCCAGTGGACAGCATGATGAACAAAGACCCTCATAGATGGGTCTTTGTTTTCCCTGATTCTCATGGAATGATGGGGTAACATTAAAGACTTTCATTTTAGGGTATCAAAGCACTCTGTTGCTGTGCCCAAGGGCATACAAGTAGCAAAGATGAAGGTGAGATGTGAACTCCACTGGGTCTGAGTCAAGGTAAGTTTGTGCCACTGCAACAAACCGGGTCACACACTCCCCAGACCAGAAGAGACTCAGGATCCGTTATATTTAATCACCCCCTCAACCCAAAACTTCCGTATCTTTGGGTAGTTTGGGTTGGGCTGGGAAGGACCCAGCAGCTGCCCAGTGACCTGCTCAGGTCACACGCAGCCAAGGACCAGCCGGGAGCTGGACTGTCAGGGAGCAGCCTGCTCTCCACTCACTCCTCATCTCTTCATTACTCTTATCAACATGTATTTAAGGATCGTCCAAGCAGAGCAAACCACAGCTTTAAAGCAATTACTCGGCGATGATCGGGAGAAGCCGAGGGGATTCTGTTTGCTTATTTGTGTGAACCTAAAATGCCTGCTTTCTTAATTAAGCCTTAACTCCAGGTCTTGCCTGCAGCTTCTGAAGGTTTTCTTTTTCTCTTTTTCCTCCTTTACCAGGTCTCAGTCTTCCCCCAGGCTGCAGACCCTGGGTCCAGGTGGGCTTTGGCTGCATTTGCTTCTGCTCCTTTCTGTTCCTGAACCACCACTGAGGATGTTTCCCTTTTCTGAGCCCCAATCCTCTGTTGCTTTTAACTTCATAATTACCAGCCATGAACATTATGATGCTTGGTGACTCAGAGGCAAAAGATGCAGCTCCCTGGAGCTTCTGCCCCCACAACCCTGAGTTCCTCTGGGGGACACTTACCCTTCCCTGAAAACTCATCTCAAGGCACCTGCCTGGAACAGTCTACCCTGATCAGCACTGCCCCTTGCTGGGTGTCCCCCATCTGTCTGCCAAAGCTGTGACCTTGTGCTTTTTGGCTTTATATCTCAAGCTACCAACAAAGCTTCAGGTACACAGGGGACACTTGACAAATGCTTCTAGAGCAGATGAACCCATGAAGGAAAGAGTGAGAGAATAAGGCACGGCTTGTGTTCAGGTTGGTGACAAGTGTCTGGGTTGGGGGCCTAAGATGAGGAAATGTCAACTGTCCATCCCAGAATATTGTTAGGTAGCTATTTTCCCATATTACGATGTTGAATGATGTTTAATGATTGCATGGTAACTCATCACGGTTTTGTTGGAATAACTGTGTGTCCGACTTCCTCCAAACAGACATGCACATGAACCTTCCTTCACAGTCTCAGCAGCAAGTTATTAAACCCTATTTAGTGAACCCTACTTTAGGAACTTGATTCTTGTTCTCGGCTTAGCTCTCACCGTTAATTGAGACCCTTTCTGTTGTCTTCAGTGATGTTACCTATTTGCTCATCTGCTCACTCATTTGCGAGATAAGTGCTGAGCAATGACTGTGCTCCGGGTAGAGACATTCTACAATGGTGACACAGACAACATGGGCTTCTGGCCTCTGGGGACCTTGTGGGGTGGGGGGGAGAGTAACTAGACACACTCAGATAAGAAAGGTCTGGATTGCTATGGGGACACGGAGGAGAGACACCTTAATGGACTTGTGCCCATTAGTAAGGCTTTCCAGATACCTGACATCTTAATAAAAAGACACATAATAGTTAACAAAAGGGAGGGGAAAGTGTCCATGTTATGTGTTATTGCATAACCAGCTACTAAAATTTAGTAGTTAATTTATATTTTTTATTTTAAGAGATTAGAGGGTATAAACTAAATTCCATTATCTACATATCATATAGTGGTACAGTCTGGGTATTGGTGCACCCATCACCAGATTAGGGTGCATTGCACTCTATAGGTAATTTTTCAGCTCTCAAACTCTCCCCCCTCCCCCCCTTGCATGCCTCCAATGTCCTTTATGCTGCTCTGTGTGCTCTGGTATAGCCATAGTTCAGCCCCAGCTTGTATGTGAGAGCGTGTGACAATTACTTTTCTCTTTCTGAGTTACTTCATTTAGGAAAATGGGCTCCAATTCCAATCAAGTTGCTCCAAAGTACATATTTATTCCATTCTTTCTTATCACTGACTAGTACTTCATGGTGTGTGTATATACCATATGTGTATATGTAATGTATGTATATATTATATTTTCTGAATCAGTACATCAGTTGACAGGAACTTACGCTGATCTTTGCAACTTTAAATTGTACTGTGATAAACACACAATGGGCCTGTATCAGGGCCTGACATAATGATATTTTTCCTCTGGGTTGATATCCAGATGTAGGATTGCAGGGGAAAATGGTAGATCTACTTTTAGTTCTTTGGAAAGTCTCCACACTCATCTCCGCAGAGGTTGCACTAAATTACATTCCCATCAGTGGTGTGTAAGCGTTCCCTTTCCACCACAGCTGTGACAACATGCATGCATGTGTTTTATTTTTTGGAGACAGTCTCATGTCTCTTCTGTCACCCAGAGTACAGTTTGAGCTTCATCACAGCTTGGTGAACCTCTAACTCCAACCTCAAGTGATCCTCCTGCCTCAGCCTCCTGAGTAGCTGGGACTACAGGCACCCATGACCATGCCCAGATCATTTTTTCTATTTTTTTAGTAGAGTCTGACTGATCTTGCTTTTACTCAGACTTTGAGCAATCCTCCTGCCTGGGGGCTGTCTGCAACCATCTTTGATCTGCCATCTTGGAGAGTTGGAGAAAGGGGTTTAGGCAGAGGGGCTGGGTGTGGGGGTTTAGAGGACCCCCACTAGCGTGGATACCAGAAGTAAGGCTTCAGAGACAGGAGCTTAGATATCAGGGGCCAGGCTGTGAACAGGGCTTCAGAGGAGGCAGGAGTCAAGCAGAGTGGCCCCTGGGCAGATGTGCTATTGAGTCTGGAATTTATCCTGATGATGATGGGGAGGAGCTGAAGGCTTCTGAGTAGGGAAATAAAGGATCAGATTTGGGGTTTACTGGCTACGTGGAGACTGGGAGTAGAGGTTTGTAGAGGGTCCGGCATGGAGGAGGGTTTAAAAAGACAAGAGATGCTGCTGCTTTCAAAGAGTAGCGGTGGGGTGGCAAGAATGACACAGGTGGAGGCATGAGCTAGGTGAATCCGAGGAGGGCTCACCACTCCCCCAGGCCCGTCTCCTGCTGTCCAGCCTCAGCTCCTGCCTGTCCTTGCCCTGTCTCTGTGAGTCTGGAAGACCCCATCCAATGCCACCATCACCAAGGCAGATGTCTGGGCATCTTTGTGGACACCCAGCCCTGGGCACAACCTTGCATAAGCAGGTACATTTTCATCCCAGCATTTCCAAGGAGCATCAGCCAGCTCCCCATCTGTGAAAAATGGGAACAATGATATTAAATGTGACAAACATGTAACCACCTCTGTAGCTGTGATCTCGATAACAGCTGGGAGGAAATGATAAAGTGGCAACAAGGATGGAAATCAGATTTCCTGTTGGAGAAGCTGATAAAACATTTCATTTCTCTAAACAAAGGGAGCTTGGGGATTGACCTAATTTATTTCCAGCTTTCAAGGCCTCATTTTGGAATCCCCAAGTCGGGAACTTGAGAAGTCTGAGGGTTTCTTTGCCCCCAGGTTGGTTCCCTACTTTCCTGAGAGGCCAGGGCCAGGTCCCGCAGGGCAGTGAGGTTGCTCAGATGTGCTCAGACTTGAAGCCCTCTCTTGCCTGCCCCCACTGAGCTGCTTCCCCTTTCTGAACTTCAGGGTCTTCATTTTCAAAATGAAAACGACTGATTTCCACCTCCCAGAGCTGGCGTGAGCGTCGTGTGAGATGCCGTGGATGAAAGCTTGGCCAGCCCTACTGTCTGACCCCCACAAACATTTCATGTGTTCAGCCTGGTCCTGCCCAGTTTAGATGTGAGGGAATAAGGGCTCCAAGGGGTAAAGCGACTTATCCAAAGTCACCCCAGAAAAGAGGATTGAAGTTCTGTGATAGTGGCAGGAGTTAGGCTCGCATTCTGTGGCTCTGTGACCAGCACTCTGGTCGGCGGCTGGCCACTGTGTGGCAGCGGGTTTGAACTCAGTTCAAAGAGCAACTTTCTTAGAATCTGCACAAGGGAAAGTGCTGGGGTTTGGGTATAGTTTGTTAGTCCTGAACTAAACTCCCTTTGGCTTGTGATCCCCAATGAGGCAGTGTTAAGAGGTGTTCGGGTCATGGGTCATGGGGTGGATCCCTCAGGAATAGCTCAGTGCTGGTTTTGAGATGGGCAGTGAGCTCTTGCTCACACGGGAGTGCATTATTTTAACGGGAATGGATTAGTTCCCTGGGGACGGGGTTGTTGCAAAGCCAGGATGCCCCCTGGCGTTTTCCCCTCTTCACAGGTGTCACATGTCACATGACAAACATTTCATTACTTCCTTTCATTTCATTGCACCATCTCTACTAGGTTGTGACACAGCATGAAAGCCAGCAACCAGGGCTGTGTTCTTGAGTTTCTGAACCTACAGCACCATGAACTAAATAAACCTCTTCTCTTTATTAATTACCCCAGCATCAGATTTTTTTTTATACTGACACAAAACAGACTTAAGACAGGTAGTGAGCTCCCCATCACCAGAAGTATTCAAGGAAACATGGAAGTCACCTGGCCGAAACCACGCTTGAGGGAACTCTTGGCTCACATGTTGGATCAGAGTGGATCACTTCTAAGATACGGTGTGGCTCTGAGAAACTGTAGAGTCATAAAACATGTATTTTAGGAATAAATACTCAAATAACCACTCGGAACTGTTCTAGGTATTTCTGGTCAGCCTCCAGAATTGTCTCTCTGAGGGGCTGGTTGGCCACATCTCTGACTCAGCGTGGGCCAGCTGGGCTTCTCAGAACACCTTGGACTCAATGATCTGAATTCCTGCAAGTTACCTGCAGAGATGTGGCTTCTGTCCACTATGACATACCTCTGTCTCGGAGGCCAAGAGGGCTGGTTTACCACTACTCAGCCGTGCCTGAGCCTGTGTGGGTCCTACCACAGGCACATCTCCTTAATGTTCACCCCACGCCTGAATTCATCTCATGTCACAGGTGTCCCAACTGAATTCTAATGATTGTGTCCCACATTTGAGGGCTCACACAGTGGCTAAGCTATGAGTAGACTTGCATGAGGCTTTCTGCCCCAGGCTTGACCCTGTGGCAGCAGGAGAGGCCACATAGCTTTAGGATGGGGGATTTACAGATCTGTAATGATGGGGGGAAGCCTGTGACTTTGCGAGTGGCCGTGCTTTGCCACTGAGGGAGCTGCTGGGTGGCTGCTGACTCATTCCAAAGCTCACTCCACTCTCTTGACTATTCGCTTAGGTTTTTGCAGAAGCTCCTGCCAAAGATGAGACCATAAAAACTCGGAGTGACAATACCATTATTCAAGTATCCAAAGCCCTTCATGTTTCCCCAAATGCTCACTGGTGTTTTAGGTCATTAAAATATATTGTTTATTAATATTTGAGCAGTCTGAGAGCTGATGTCTCACCAAGCCCTGCATTTCTCATCCACTTCTGCCCCCTGCAGTGCCCAGGTCTCTCTGTGGACCTCTTTGCACCCTCCCTAAGTCCTTCCCCCATCTAGTGCATGCACCCCCAAATTAAAACCTTCCTGAAGAGCTCCGTGTCGTCTGTGTAAACATCACCAGAGGCCCACGGGCAGAGATAACCAGGCCCTATGAAGTCCCTTCCCAGCCTGAACCCGCCCTGTCTCTGGTCGCACCCTGAGAGCTCCTCTGTCTGGGAGAGGCTCCCCCAGGCCGGGCTGGCTGCTTTCCTCTGGTTTGTATTCTGTCTGTGCTACGGTCTATCGGAACAACTCCTTACTATTTCATAAGGCAACTTGCTTGTCGGGCCTCTGCCAGACACCATTGCCTGAGCTGGCAGCTTCCTTCCCAACCCTCTCCTCGAGCTGCATTTCATTTGGGTCAGGAGAGACCATCCCTTGAGCTCCACAATCACTCCCTGGAGTGTCTCCGCCTGAAGGTCTCTCAACCTCACTGAACCCCCTGCTTTTTGCCTGCAAAATGGGAATGATAATAGTTATCCATTTTGGGGGGGAGCTTGTGGAGATTCAATAAGATGATTTTTTTTTTCAAATACAAAGTGTTCTAAAACCTGGAGTGCAATTTTGAGCCTTAATAACTACAGAAACCATCAACGCTGTGCACTTAACACAAGCGCGTCATTTGAAGGTTGAAGTAGTTCCATTTTTCGAAAAAATCTTTAGTTTTGTGAATGTATAAATTTTTAATTTTGATTTTTGTTTCAGTCAATATTTGCCACGTTCAGCCAAAGAGGCTGGGGGGAGGGGGTTGGAAATGAAAATTTAAAGTCTTACTTTTTAAGAAAAAATTCACAGAGGTGAATACATAGAAAAACATTCAAATATACTTTCAAATGATGTTTTTGTCTACTTGTGGCGTTTATCTGTCTGCTGTTATATGAAAGCTAAAAGCCTCCCTACAGCTTAACCAAGTGCTCTGTACAGAAAAGACCTTTTCTTTTTGTTATTTCCATCCTGGCAGCCATTTGCATCAACACCATTTGGTCAAAGCAGTGGAAAAAGTCTTTCTTTAATGAATGTTAATTACTGGAGACCAAGAAACTGTGTCCTGTTTACCATGCATCCCTGGTCTCTGCATTCTGCTCAGACTGCCCCAAGGGTCTTTTCCTCCAGCTCTGAAGGCTGCCCAGCTATTAAGGGTTTACATTCCTTGCCAGAGGTGGACTTCCTTCCCTCCACCAGCTCAGTGACTGAGCTTTAGGCCTCAGCAGGATTTAGGGCTTGGGACCCGAGGGGGCAGAACACCCATGGCAGCTCTATAGTCACCTTACACGCATATTCCACCTTGAACTTGAACTCCAATTTGTCCCATCTGCATCCTCCCCCCACATCAATCCCGCCCTGCTCTGAAGCAGGTCTTCTTGCGTTGAGGGCTCTCTCACCCTTCCTCACGCCACACCTTTTGGTTTCTATTGTGCATTCTGGAACTTCTGCTCCAGTGCAGGCCATTCTGCCAAGGATTCTCTTTTCCAAGGGGTCTTGGACCTCTCGATGGCCCCGATAGACTATACCTCTCCCCAGGGACTTCCACTCTGCGGAAATCTCTCAGATCCCAGAATTAGAGGTCTATCTAACAGGGCATCAGGAATAAAAGAGAGAGTTTAGGACATTTCTTTCTTGCTGTAGCAAATAAGTTTATAATTATCTTGACTAAGTGATGGGGGTAGGACATGAATGAGTTTATTCTTGAAGGCTGCATTTCAAGGGTCTTTGCAGAATCCAGGAGGTAGTTAGATCTATGGGTCTGAATCATAAAGAATTCCAGGTGGGCAATGAGCTTTGGTGTCTTCATCCTGGAGGGCTGAAAGGGTGGGGGAAGGTGGCACAGCTGAGCAGTGCAGGAAAGGACAGAGCTCAAGAGAGGTGAGAGGAATCTTCCTGGCCATGATCTGGAGGAAAAACAACTAGGGTTACAGAAGCCAGAAAAGGTCAGGGGTTCACCACTGTTGCAAACAGGGGCTGATGCTGGAGAAGTGTCAAAAACACAGGTGGCTCTTGGGAGGTTGATGATACCCGGCAAGAGAGCTGGTAATGGCAGGATTATGGGAGGGAGGAAGGAAGGTGGTGACCATGTGACCCCATCAGCAAGAGGGGTCGCAACATCAAGCAGCAAAAGAATCTAGAAGTGAAAGAAGTGAAGGTGGAAAGGGAGACGTGGTAGGATAATTTATGCCGGAGGAAAGGATTGAGGGAAATGTTGGTTTGAGCGCTCTGAGCCCTACCTGCCTCTGGAAGATCAAGGAGGGCCCTACTCCTCTGCAAATATGGCCAGGCACAGATTTTGCACTGTGTGGTACAGAGTTCTCTGAAGTCCATCCATGGATCCCAGCGGGGTCAGGACAGATAGAAGGTGCTGGGGGACACAGGACTGGGGCTGCTGGACATTCCCTTGGCTTCCTCACTTCCTTCTCTTATTCAAGGTCTTTTCTGTTACCTCACAAGGACAATCCCCATCTCACAGGTGGAGAAACTAAGGCACAGGGGCTGGGTCCCTAGAGTGCTCTGCTTAACTCCCTTCTGCAGAGGCAGGAAGGCCACAGAGGCCTCATCAGTTGCCTGGTCTAATTAGCCTCTAATTGAGTCCCCTGTCCTTCCTGTCAGGCATCACTGTGACATTAAATTATAGGATTCAAACATATAATTTCCTAAACTTAAATGTGATTTATCTTAATAGGACTTTGTACCAGGTCACTTTATCATGCACAGTGTCAGGGAGCAGATCTATTATTCACAGAGACCATTATTGAATCAGAGGATCTGGGGCTAGGAGAGACCTTGAAGGTCAGCTGTGCTCAACTCAACTGCCCTCGCTCCCAACTCAGCTCCCCTAGCTGGCCACATGGGTGGACAGTGCTGGGCTGGGTTTGAATGAGTCTTCAGTCCGGAATTCTTTAAGTCACTTTCCTAATTAAAGGGAATCTATGGGGATAATGATAAGCTTAGATGCTGGCCCAACCCCAGATTATCTGGGTTCTGGGTTCTGGCCAACAGAGTGGACTTTGCTTTAGAAAAATGCTTTAGAGTCATAGTCCTTAGAGCATGAGGATGGTTGGTATGTTACATAATTCATTAACTTATCACTTCACTTATTCAGTCCATTAGCAGTTCATAAAGGTCCACATTTGCTCTCCAGATGGGGAAACAAAAGCTGAAAGAAGGAATGTGCCCTGTCCATGGTCACTGGCTGTGGATTCAAACCCAGGCCTCCTCAGCTCATGTCCTACCACCAGCGACCAACCAGCTCACAGGTGCCCTTTGATGGTGGCAGCGGGTGGCTGATGTCTATCTCCTTGATAAATGGAATTCTGGTTAGCAACTTGATCTTCAGCCTTTGCAACTTTGAGAAGAGAGAGAATGATCAAATGAATATATTTTTCTAATGAAAGATGCTTTTGGAAATTCGATATACCCTCTGTCAGCCTCGTGAGTCAGGGGAGATGAAAAAGATGGGTTGTAGGCGAACCCGCTGTTGACAAGTTGATCTAAACAGGCTGGGCAGTCTCTCCAAGCTCCAACGGAATCTGAACATGTGCCAAGGAAATCCCAAAGCAGAGACGTGAGGAGAGCCTGGAAGTTTTGACCCAAGTCGCAGGAGCTAAAAGTCTGAAATTCAGCCCAGTACTTTGTACCCTGGTGATTTGGCCAGGCAGAGACAGGAATTCTCACTTTGTTTCATAGCTCATCAGGTTGTTGTGAGGTTTAAGAGATAAGGCATATAAAACAATGAACCTTTAAAGACACACTGCAGACCTTCCATAATGCTGCCTTCACTAAACACACTGTACCTTCTTTCCCCAAATCCAGCGTGGCAGGCGCCAGCTGCTTGTGGGCACGGTTGCTCTGGGACACCTGTCTTGCTCTTTGCTGACTGTGACCTGTTCTCCCAAAGAAACTGCAAAGGTTGGAGTAGAGACCAGGGCACCTCAGCCACGGCAAGCTCCTTCCTTTGGGACCTGGGTGCCCCACTCACGATAAGAGGGGAAAAATACCCTTTTTTTTTTCTTGTTGGTTGTTTCAGAGTGAGGTCGGTTTCCATGCGTTGGAAGCTAAGCAGAATGCTAAGGGTGGTTTCAACCCTGTGGCTTCAGCTGAGATAAATGCTCACATTTCTACCTAGGAACACATTTGTGGGCAAACTGCACTGGGGGTGGAGGGAGTGTGAGGGGACTCAGTGTGAGAGAACAGTCCTGCAGCCCTGGGAGGCCTCAGAGAGGAGGTGACATTTGAGCCAATCCTCAAAGGAGGATGAGGATGAGGAGGTGGTTTTAGTTTTTAATTCTGTTTGACAAAGGTGAGAATATCCCTGGGGACAGTGCATGGACAGTGGCTCAGACCTGGAAAGGGTAGTGAGTAGGCAGACTCCGGGTAGGGGACTCATTCGCAGGTCTGGCAGGACAGGGAGCCAGCTGGGATCGTGTGTGAGCAAGTTTGGTTATTGCAGTAGCAGAGGGTGCTGGGGTGGGGTGGGGCCAGGAAGGAAAGTGGCATGGGGTGTGTCAGAGGCCTGGCATTTACTACCTGGAATCAACGTGTCACTGCAGAAGCGGCAGCTAATCCATACTGGGGACCGGGGAAACTTCCTGGAGGATATGATAATTCAGCTGAGAACTGAAAATCTGCGAAGTGACTGAGCCTGGCTAAGCGCATGGCAAGTGCAGAATCCTGAGGTTTGCTGAGGGTGGAGGGAGGAGGACAGACAGAGAGATGGACAGTCTTGCCCCTTCAGCCCAAGTTAAGGGTGAGAAACGGAGGGTGGTGTTAGGAGGCCATGCACAGGCAGTCAATAGTCCAAGCATGTCACACCGCAGGGTCTGGCAGAGCAGGATTTTGGTTCAAAGTCATGACCCATAACCACCCCTCTACACTCACCCAGCGCTCGTTACCTGGAGGTGGTGTTATTGCAGGCAAGGATCTGTTCACCCAGGCACAGAGGGTGCCAGCCACCGCTTAGATTTTTAAATGCTGGTGGAGAGGCCCCCTTGCCAGTCTAATGCAGACTTGTGGCTTGTTTTGTGGAATTCTTTCTGCACTACAAGAGTATGATATTACCCAATGTTTATGGATGGCTGAGTCTAAAATATCCATTCTGAAGTCCACTGGAGGATGAAATTCCTTGTTACTTTCATAGATTCTCTTGTCTTATTTTTTCCCCCTGTGGAGGAACATAAAGCATTTGTATTTTTAGCTCAGAGCCTGGTCATTTTTCTAATCATACCTGAGTAAGAAGGAAGGGTATTTGGGGGGGAGGTAACTGGTTAGAGGAAGACTATTTCCACCTGGGAGGGGTCCCCTGAGGCACCCCCCTCCCGGGCCAAGGTCTGTATTTGTCCTGTTTTATACACGCCATGTGAGTGCTGAAACCCAGCTGTCTAAACAATGGTCAATGATACTATGCTTGGCAAGATGCAAGGTGTAAATGTCAGGTCAAGGCTGCAAGGAGGCCCAGCCTAGAAGGAAATGGGGCCAGGGCTGGAGCCGTGAGTCCTTTTACCTGCACTCTCTCTACAGTTAAGATGTCAGTGTTCTTGGGGATTATGCAAAACGTCTGAATACATAATTCTGAACTCAACTCCTTTAAATTTCACCAGTTACACCTCTGTCCTTCATCCCTGATGCTTCTCCAGTGTCGGGAAGGTCCTGCCTTCCCCTTGTTTGACGGATCAGGCTTTCCTGCAGGTCCTCAACAGACCTCCCCACCCCCTGCCTTTGAGCTCCCCCTGTACCTTGTCCTTCCCGCCATAGAGCCTGCCCTGTGATCCTGGCGTGTTTGCATGCCCAGTGCTGCTGCAGTCTCCTCTGCCTTACCAACTTTTGGATTTTTTTCTTTTTTGCAAATAGCAATGCCCGGAACCTCAAATGCATGCTAAATAAATGAACAATTGAATGAATCAACTCAGATGCATTGCCACAAGCAGCCCACAGCCAGGTGTGCTGCAAAAGGCCACGCCTGGCCCACATCTGTCATCCCCTTGCCCACGTGCAGCATGGATCACTGTGCAGCGTCCTCAGGATTTCACGTCTGTCATCTCATTTAATGATGAAATCAATAGATAGTGATAGTAACAGCTCCATGTGGCCAGGCTTGGGACTCACTATAGCAAGGTAGTAGATAGACACAGTTCCCATCCTCTTGGGGCTTCTTGCTTGGGCAGAGGCAGCCAATTAAGGAGCGTGTAGGTCTGTAGGATGGGCAGGATACAGGTTGTTATCGGAGTCCAGGACAAAGAACCTTACCCACATTGACTATTCCAGTGAGGAGCCTCAGGGAAGTGCGTGTTATACAGAGACTGGAGCACGGGCAGGAATTAGCCTGTGACAAGCCCAGAACAGAATACAAGAAGGGCTGGAGACCTGGAGAGGCTCTGGAGGTCTCAGAGAATAGGAGCAATGTAGGTTTTTTGATCTGGATGGTCTGGCAGGGCTTGCCGCATTGACCTTGCCTCCATGGCCATCCTTTGCTTTGGTCTGCTCCACATGGGGGATGTGGGAATGGGGTGCTGCCTCCAGGCCCCTGGGGAAGTTCCCAGGTATGTCCTAGAGGATTTTTTCATGTCCTGTCTCCCTCCCTGCATGTTGGAACCTCCAACCCTCCTTAGGCCCCAGGTCCTCTGGCATAACGGGGTGCTTAGAGGGCAGGTGCATTCGGCTGCACATTGCTTGCTGCTGATGCAACTTTCAGGCTGTCACTTGGCCTCTGTGGGCCTGTCAGCCTTCCCCCTTAGAATGGCAATGACACCCCCTGCTTGGTTCCTTGGAGGAACAGACAAAATGGCCTATGTAAGCATCACACAGAGTAGGTGCGTTCTCCCACCATGGCCTTCCTTTCCTTCCTTCCTGTTAGAGAACACCCAGCTCATTCAGCTCCAGCTAATTGTGCCGCTCAGTACTCAGAGTTCAATTTGCCCCTCTGCATTCTCTGGTGATGGATGCATTGTAACACCCATTTTACAGATGAGGAAATAGAGGCTCAAAAAGATAAAGTTACTTGGCAAGAGTCCCAAACTAGTGAGAAGGAAATGAAGCCCCA
Organism: Galago senegalensis; assembly: GCA_963575145.1. Lineage (NCBI taxonomy): Eukaryota > Metazoa > Chordata > Mammalia > Primates > Galagidae > Galago > Galago senegalensis. The sequence continues at coordinate 41,224 of CAUYTI010101416.1, forward strand.
GCAGTCTGAGCCCGGAGTGACAGCACCCTGCACCCCCTCAGCCCCTCCCCGGGCGCCCGGGGGAGCAGTGGGCGGCAGAGGCCTCTGCTTTCTTCCTTCCTTCCAAGTCTTCTGTAACAGCAGGTTCTCAGCAGCCGACAAGCAGCCCCGGAGAAGCCGAGTTGTGAATAACCGGTGGTAGGGGAACGCAGGGTGGTTCTTGACCCCACATCCTGACAAAAGTCATTTGCTCCCCGGACTCCCGTTTAATTTGGAGGAACATATGCAGACCTTTCTATCAAGCTTGGGTGTGGGGATTCAGCTAACAGGCTTGGGCAGTTTTCTGATTACATCAAACACATCCCCAAGCCTGTGGAGGAGGAGGAGGGACACGGTGCTCTGTGCTGCCTGTGTGCAGAGCTTCCCTTTGGGGAAAGGATCCAAAGCGTTTTCCTGGGGAAATCCCGGGGTGGTCTTGGATCAAAGCCAGGTGGCCCTGCCTCCTTGCTCAGAGGACAGGACAGGCAGGAGCAGAGAGTTCCATTCAATGCCTACAAATGCCAGGTGTTTCCTATACCCTCTCCTTTCATTATCCCAGGAAACCTCCCAGGGGGAGGCTTTAGAGATGAACAAGCTGAGGCTCCAGGGGGTTAAGTGATTTTGCTCTGAGGCACACAGATAATGAGCACTGGATCTAAGATTCAAACTCAGGGCAGTCTGGACTCCAAGCTGTGCTGGCTTGCCCGTCTCCAGCTGGGCAGCCTTGTAGGGGGTGTGCTGTGTGCTCCAATTAAAGCAGGAGCTGGGGGCTCCAGGAGATGGCTGACAAATCTGCTCTCAAAAGCGAAAGGAAAACATCGGCCACAGCCATAGTTCCTCCTGTTAGTCCTGCCTGGTGTCTGAGGCATGCTTCTCCTCTGTCTCTCCAAAGCCTCCTATCCACCCTGTGGAGTGGGTGCCAGGATTGTGCTCAGTCTATGAAGGGAGAAACTGAGGCCCGTGAGGAATCAGGAAGCTCAGGAGAGTGGGCAGCACTGGGAGGTCCTCCTGGGGACAGGAATGTGTCCCTGACACTTGCAAGGCAAGGCAAATGCAGGAGGAGACTGCTCTCCATGGTTTGGACTAGGGAACCAATGCAGCAGCAGGGATGGGGACTCCTGAATGGGCTGGTGAGTGGGGGCGGGATGTGCTTGTTACAGAGGGGACAGAGGAGGGGAGGGGACAGAGGGGCATTGTCTCTGGGTAGGCAGATGTCCAGGGACTCAGTCTGGGCATAGGGTGGGGTCATCTCTGGTATGAAGCAGAAGCTCAGTTCTCAGAGGAGGCTTGGTGACAGAGTCGACGACAGTGTTGAAGTTCTAGGCTGATAGTGGGCAGGTAAAGGGAGTCACGCCCTCTGGGAGAGCTCAGCTGCTTTGCCAGGAGCTGGGCTGAGCCTCCCTTCTGGGTCCATCTGTTGTGGGCAGGCAATGGGCAGAGTGTTCAACCCACTGCTTTCTAATGGGGAGTTCCATTTCCTTCCTGTCCCTTGTAGAACAGGTGGCTGGCTGCTGACTTTACAGACAGAGGCCTCACTTCGAGGCTTGGGGCTGCAGGCACCAAGTGCTTTACAAGATGTGGAAGAAGAGCCTGTCCTGTGCCAGGCATTGCTCAGCCTTCCCTGTCATGGGGAAGGGAAGGGCTCCGATTTTCCCAGCACATTACAGAATGTGTCTCTGTCCTCAAGAGGATAAATGCACAAGAAATACGAGGGTTTGGGGCTAAATGGGAAGGAGTGGAGCCAGGAAGAATTGGAGACTGGGAGACATCCCTGGGGCTAGGGCTGATGCATCTGTGGCCCACACCACAGTTGACAGGCTCAGTACACTGCAGCCTCCAAAGAGGGATCAACCAGCAGTCCCCTCTGAGCTGTGCAGAGCATCATCTCACGCCCTGCAAATAATTGCTCTGTGCAGACTTGGCACATGGCCCTGCCTCAGTGAGAGGGGGGTTGGCCCTAGGTGAGCTGGAGCCTGGATGGGGTCTCTGTGGAAGAAGCAACATTGACCCTTGTCTGCTTTTTCTAAATAAGATGAGTTTTCTCACCTGGACTTTTGGGTCTAGCTCCCGTCCACATCACCCTAGGATCTTCTCACCTCTAACCACACCTCTACTTCTTGAGCCTTGAATGTATCTCATTTCTCTCTCTCTCCTTTTCTGTCAATATTACCCCCGCCCCACCTACACCAGCGCTCAACACCAACCCCCATTCCACCACAGATAGCACAACCCCCACCTCCAAATCTGGGGTCCTCCTGCTTTCCGGCTGGGGCCACTCGTGTAGGCCTCATTCTCTTCCCAGTCAATTGTTTCAAGAGAACTATCCACATTTAACATGCTCCACTGTGACACACAACATTCATGTGGCACCATCACTTTTATCCCCCCAACTCTATGGAAATGATTTTAAAATATCTCAGGGAACCTCCTAGATGTCATGTCCTAGGACTCACCACTTCTCATCTTACTTGACAACCTGAGATACCATTGACCATGACCTTCTGCTCCAGACTCTTCTCTCCTTGGAATTGAAGACTCCTCTCTCTTCTAGCCTTTCTGCATGCATTTCTCTGCCCATTTTCCTGGGCACCAGTGATCTTCAGGGCCCTTTCTTCATTCCTCTTGTGGTCTTGCCATCTGTGTTCACCTTGAGCAATCTCTGCTGAAGATGGCTTCGCCCATCACGGATCTAGACGTGGATAACACTGAACTGTCTTTCCCTTGGGCTCCACATGGAACTTCAGAGGGACGTGCAGCTGCCCTGGAACCAGAGTAATAATTTTGACAAGTCAAGATAACAGATGTCTGTGGTAGGTATTTTGGAAAGATAGAGTAACAAGAATTAAACGAATTGTTGAGAATGCAGCAAAACCAGTAGCATTTTGATCTGGTTTGCTTAGGAAACAGAATTAAATTAGAAATTCATGGCCATAGAGCTTTATTTGCCGACTTCCTGGCCTATGGTGGGAGATTAATAAATGTCAATGGAATTTATTGTTGATTCCTGACTTGAGCTTACGTCCTTTATTTTTTTCCTTCTATGAGATGAAGGAATGATTATTGCTCCAAGAATTTGAAGAGGGGTTGACATTCAAAATATTATTTATTAAATGACTAAGAGAATAAATGGATGAGATAATTAATTAACAGAAAGAAATTGAGATCTTACCACTTCCAGCTACTCATCTGTTGGTGTTGTCTTCTGGAAAGTCCTGTCTTCTGCTTTTCCTGGCAGACACTCTTTTTTATGGAGACACAGTCTCTCTATGTGGCCTTCAGTAGAGTGCCGTGGTGTCACAGATCACAGCATTCTCAAACTCTTGGGTTTAAGCAATTCTCTTGCCTCAGCCTCCCAAGTAGCTGAGACTACAGACACCCGCCGCAATTCCTGGCTATTTTTTGTTGCAGCTGTCATTGTTGTTTATCAGGCCCAGGCTGGGTTGGAACCTGCCAGTCTTGGTGTACATGGCTGGCACCATAACCACTGTGCTACTGGCACCAAACCAGGCACTCTTAATTCTTCCTTTGAATGACTAACAGCCATCGGGATAAGTGAGTTTGGTGTTGAAACACAAACAGCTGAAAAAAATAGTTTCATATGTTTGCTATAGAACCTCATTTGTCTCCAACAAGGTAAAAAAAAAAAAATCTCGTGGTTTATTAGCCCTTTGGTGATAACTAAAGATTCCAAGGTCAGTGGAGGTAGAGGAGATAAGGAAGAAGGAGTCAAAACCATTGTTGGAACATTCTCTGGTTTTTTAACTTTTTTTTTTTAATAATTCTGGTAAAATAATCAGTTTTCAATGTTAAGATGGTTAATTCACAACCATGTTTAAGTGAGTTCAGTGAAACTGGACCCATTCAGTAATAATAACTCCCCACTTTTTCTTCTCCCCCCACCCCCAGCCCCTGCCAACTGCCGTTCTACTTCTCTATGAATTTGACCACTCCAGGTACCTCATCTGAGTGGAATCATACAGTATTTGTCTTCTTGTAAGTGGCTTACATCACTTAGCATAATGCCCCCAAGGTTCATCTGTGTTGTAGAATGTGTCAGAATTTGGATACTGTCTCATGGTGGATCACGAGCCCAGTTTTAACTGATGAACTTCAAGTTGGAACTTGGCTTGTCATCTTTCCTGTTCTAGGCATGAGTAGCATAGCTTCCAGGAGTTTTACAGGAAAGAAGCATGCAGGTTTAAAAATAGATTCTCCAGACTTACTGTGATGGCTCATACCTGCCTGTCATCCCAGCACATGGGGAGCTCAAGGTAGAAGGATCCCTTGAGCCTAGGAGTTTGAGACCAGCCTGGGCAATGTAGTGAGATCCCATCTTTACAAAAATGAAACTCAAATAAGACACTTAGCCAGCCTTGCTGTTGCACACCTGTAGTCCCAGCTACTAAGGAGACTGAGGCAGAAGGATTGCTTGAGCCCAAGAGTTTGAGGTTACAATGAGCTATACTCCAGCTTGAGCAAAATGTAGAGACCCTAAAACAAAAATAAAAAGAATTGAAAAAAAAGTCAATTACACTCAAAATATTTATGCCTATCTGTATGGCCTTTATGTTCACTGAGATGATTTTCAATTTTTTTTCTCCTTTGGGATTCAGTGAAACCTTCTGGAAACTAGAGCCTGTCCAAACTATGTGAAAGGGACCAAAGGAAGGAATTGAGGCCAGGACTAGGATCTTAAAAGGGAAATAGGACACCACTCCCTGGGGTCTGTTGTCATCCTATCAGTATCAATGGGGATCAAACTGAGTTATCCCAAAGGGAAAAATGGAGTCAGAGCCTGGGGTGCCTGGGATGACAAGGATTTGGGTCCTGGTCTTCCTTGTACTTTCAGAATGAGGGAGATTCTGGGCTGGGTTTTTGTATTTCTCAGCTCGTGGGCATGCGGGTGGGAAGAGGGTACTTACCCCACACCTAACCTTGGGAGCCTTTTCCCTCACAGGATCAGAACAAGCCCTTTGATGTATCACTGCTTGGAAAAGAATGCCTGTGTCCCAATTTCTATTTTACAGTGGCTCTCTGTTCTCACAGGGCTGCTGTTCTACAAAGGAATATTTCTAGACGTGCTGGATGCAACAGCAAGCTTTGAAATTGGAAAAATGGAGATTCTGTAAGCCTATTTGGAAACTAAGATTCTACCTAGAAGTTAAATTTATTTTGAAAGCGCCTCTACTGACTTTTTTGTGTCCCTGCCATAATCTCTCTCTCTCTCTCTCTTTCTCTAGCTCCCATACATGGCACATGGGGAAAATGACTCTTGACTCTTGCTCTCCTCCATTGAAAATGTGGCCCATGCCTTTTGGCTCTTTGGAAACCTTTCAGGCTTGCCTCTAGCAGCCCATGTGAATAGCTGAATTACCATTCCTCACCCTAACCTCAAAGAGAGGTTATTAACAAAGCCTGGAGGAGCCCAGGAAGGAGAAAGTCAGCTCGGAGGCAGGCCGAGCCATGAGGATTGCAGCAGGAATATAAATAGGTATTTCTCTCTCTCTCTTTTTCTCCTCTAAAGAAGAATTTTAAAGGTTATCAAGTTATTCCCTTTCAAATAGAGAGCAGAAATACCAGAGACCATAGTTGGTGAAGGAAAGTTGACCGAAAGTGTAAAATGGCCAAGAGGTTTAAGAGAAGAAGCTATTGTCAGTATACAGAAAGGACCCGAGGCCAGGGCTCTGGTTGAAGCTGCAACCCCTCCAAGGTCTAGTGAACTACGTCCTCTGGGCTTTGGTGGAAAGAAACTCTGCTGGGTTTCAGAGAAACCTGGATTTCCGCAGACACCATCTCTGTCTGGCTGAGTAACCTTGGGTGCAATGTCACAAACTCGTGATTATAAAGCCATCGTCATTTGGGTGAGCTCTGAGCTCACTCAAGGCACGTGAATGAATGTCATGCCCGGGAACTGTCCACGATGAATGATAATGATCACTTAATGGCACTAGCCTGAAATCAGAGCGCCCTTCTGACACACACACACTCTTTTGGCACAGTGTGATGGCCATTTTTTGAAAGGAGCCTCCTAGCAAAACCCAAGGCCATCCGTGTTGTGGCTGCTTCGCTTTCCCATACATGTGCAGGGCTATGCCATTTTGAAACTGAATGAAACCCTGTCCGCTCTGGTTTCTTAGAGCATGTATTTATATTTACCCACCGTGTGTTCTATTTTCCCGTACCTATGCCCTTCCCCTGCATTTCAAGGTAGGAGAGCCATTTACACCTAATGAGAGTTTCTTTCTAGCTCCGGTGCCACTTAGGATGTTCACGAGTGTGCTCGAATTTTAACCTTTCAAGGCGTCTTTGTAATGGCATGTCACCCTTAAAAAGTGAGATGTCATCCTCTCACGGAAAGGAATCGGCACTGATTTTCAGCCTGAAAACCACCACTCGTCCTTCTGGCACCTCATTTAGGTTGATGATGTTATAAAACACTATCAGATGGAGAGGCAGGTGAATGCCGTGCGGGGAACTCAGCCATCCACAGGATCCACGTTATGGGTGAAGTAAATATCTACGGGGTGACAGACACAGTCTCACTGCCTTTCAGCACTGCTCTCGGGTCCTGTTTGACATCACTGGGAAATGCACTCCTGGCAACCCTATTTGTTAGGAGGCTTCAATATCACCTAAGTGATTTAATGTTGCCGGCAAAGACATTTTAAGAATTGATGCATTAAACATAGTGGCCATCTAGGTGCTCGCCAAACTCGCTGCAGGCATCCTGCTCTCTCACTCCCATTGCTAGGGAAATAGGCCATCTACCTGTCTTTGTCACCAGTTACCATCACGGAACCTTCTCTCTGCCTTGAGGTGTACCATGAAAAGTTTTAAAGATCATTCATTCCATTATTTTTGAAAGAAGTTCAAAGCACAGTAAGGATATTCATTATTTCATTCTTTTTTTTGGGGGGGGGAGGAGATCAACATAATTGAAGTGTGCCATGGAAATTTAACTATAGGTTCAAGGGTTCTGTGAGATAGAAGAGGTAGAAAAATACTGCATTACGACTTGGCTGAAAAAAATGAATGAAAAGAATTAGTGACTCTTAAGAGATACCAAAGTTGGTGTAAGGTGAGCAGAGCTGGGGCATGATTCTGCTATAAGACAGCCAGAGTGAAAAGGCCTTTATATCTTTAGGAGCAATCCTCCCTTTGTGTGAGGGAGTGGAGACAAGGCCTTGAAGGTGGAGCTTGTTTGCCCAAGGGCACAAGAGATCCAGAGCTAGATGAATCACTAAGAGAAGCAGGGCTCACACAGGGCAGCTTTCCTTCCACTGTGGGACCTCTGAGACATTGTCCTGAAGGAGGTGTGGGATGTGACCCAGCAGCTACTGAAGGACACTCCAAGAAGAAGTTAATGAGAAAAGCAGGTTCAAGGTCACCTCTCCTGCATCCAACTTCCTCCATAGCAACGTCAGACCAAGTCCTAAGAACACGTGGGCTGGCAAGGACGGTGCCCATCATAGATCTCACGTGGGCTGGCAAGGAAGGTGCCCATCGGAGATCTCATGTGGGCTGGTGAGGACGGTGCCCATCAGAGATCTCAGGAGAAACTAAAACCAATGTGGCTGCCTTTCCAACTCCCACCCCGCTTCCTGTGACTCACACTTACCCATGTTCATGTGCTATAGGGGGACAAGAGCAATACTCCACAGTGAGCCATGTCATCCACACTAGTTCCATGTCCCTTGCTGAGCATCAGGGTCAGCATGGATGTGGGTCTCAGTTCTGGTCAGTGACACAGGAAGCCTGTCTTCTGGTAGAGTTTACTCACTATCAAAAAGACACCTCTGTAGGCTTCTCAGATTTAGTAAAATCCAAGATACCTGGCGAAAATTCAATTTCAGATAAATGACAAATAATTTTTTAGTGTATGTCCCATTCAGTATTTGGATGCCCCATGCAACCTCGATGAGCTAGCTTCCCACACCATCCATCAGGCCCCTACAGGGTTTGCTTGGGAAATGACTGGTCTGGGAGCAGAGTCACAGTGAATTTAACCTTCTCCAGGGTTCAGAGACTTTAGATGATAACAGACTCACGTTCACTAAATTTATCTCCCTCAGTTCCCCTTCTGTCTTCAAGGACTGCTTGGTCAAAAAGAATTAAGTATTTTTATTTTTCTGTCTGTTTCTCCCTGATACCAGCCTTCTCTTTAATTTAACCTTTAGTAAAGTTTCCCTTATTAACAGATGTCATATTTTCTATTGTGCCAGGAGGTAGGGTTGGGAGAAACTTTTGGAAGCTGTGTACAAACATCCTTAGGACATCTAGAAAGGCAGGTTGGCTTGAAGGCTGGTGAATGACCAGTCACTGATTCCCTGCCTGACCTAGAAAACTCATGTCTGCTGTGTCCTCATCTGTGAGATTATTGCCTGCCTCCTAAGGTTCTTGTGAAAATTTAAAAGAGGTAAAACATATATGGCCAGGCACAGTGGCTCATGCCTATAATCCTAGCACTCTGGGAGGCCGAGGCAGGTGGATAGCTTGAGCTCAGGAGTTCAAGATTAGCAAGAATAAGACCCCAAACTAGCAGGGTATTGTGGCAGGTGCCTGTAGCCCCAGCTACTAGGGAGGCTGAGGCAGGAGGACCACTTGAACCCAGGAGTCTGAGATTGCTGTGAGTTAGGTTGACCCTATGTCACTCTAGCCTTGGCAATAGAGTTATACTCTGTCTACCACAAAAACAAAAACCAAAACATATAGAGGGGTGAGTACAGCAGCAGGACAGGGTAGTTGTTTTCTGTAGGGTAATTTCCTTCCTACTCACTGCTCTGGGCAATGGCTTTGACCTGCTTTTCCACAGTCCTCCTCTGTGTTCTTGCTCTGTTGACCTCCATTGGTCTCGATGAGGCTAACAGTAATAAGGTTTTGAGGAAAGATGAACAGACTCAGAGCCAGGAGGTCTGGATTTCTGCCCAGCTTCCCACTGCTTACTAAATAAGGAAGATTAGGAAACAAATTAAATCCAGAAAACAGCTTTTGAAATGAAATGAGTGATGATGATGATGATGACAGTAGCGAACGCTTACATAGTTTTCATCGGTTTGCAAGCTTCTTGGGGGACATCCGTATTTGATAACGAGACATGAAGCTATTTACTTCGCTCCATCAATAAGCCTGTTTGGAGGCCCAGTGTTGTGCAGAATCCCTGGCTGGGTACGGGGTGTACAGATGTAAATAAGACTCAATGCCTGACATTAGGGAATACAGTCTAGTAGGGCAGGGGGCTGACGAACTCACCATGGCAACCCATGCATTAACAACTACCCAGGTGTCATACAGAGAAGTGTGAGAGTCGCATACATGAAACTGGTTGGGGATATCCAAGCAGGAGGCACCTCTGGGCCTGACTTCTCCCATATGAGCATAAGGTGGTAAAGAGGAAGCCAAGCAAATGAGAGGAAGAGAAAGAAGGGTGAGTAGCTCTCCCCAGGTTTTGCTAGGCCCTTAAGAGTCTCTCATTTTACTCTAGCAGTCAGATTTGGCTGCTGATTCATGAGCAACGTTTTGTGAAGTCACATTCAAGTTCTCCAGATTAGGATTTGGGGGTCCATGTAGTTGCTAAGTCCTTGGGCCACTCTGACAGGTCAAGCCAAAATTGGTAGATCTGAGTGGCCTCCTAATGTCATTTCTTGAAGAATTTGCAAAATATAATGAATTTTGAAAACTTATCTGCGTCCAACCTAGAGTCAAAAATTAAGTCTTTAATAATTCAGCATATTTTGATTCAATCTTCAAAGTTAATCAACGCAAGATGGAGGAATGTTAGCCACATAAACCACACTAATAGGATTTAAAATCCAGGGAATATCACGGGGCATTAAAAATACAAACAAACAGGGGGCACGTTTGGGTAGATCTGTCTCTGTCCCTTGTCTGCAGTTCGTGTGACTAGAGAATGTATCAAACTCAGGCATCTCAACAACCTAGACAGAGTGCGTCAAAATCTCCACCCATGAGTCTTGAACATAGTTTGCAAAAGCTGTTCTACTGTGAAAACTTCCCTGAGTGAGAAAAACAGGGCAGTTTAAGGGCCTATGTTCAAAGAAATAAAGGATAGAGTCCCTTTTAAATATTCAAGGAAATATGACTAGGCCGGCTCCCAATTCATGCATTTAGAGAGTTAGGGAACAGTCTTTCTTCAAGAGTGACTCTTTCCCCTGAAAATTACTCTTACTATCTAGTATATTTTAGATGTTCTTGAATTTTTCATCCATAACAAAGCAAAACAAGTATTAGTGGCTTCAGAAAACAATTTCTCATTATTCTCAACATTCTGTGGGTTGACTGGGTGGTTCTTTTAGTCTGGGGCGACTCAGCTGATTGCTCCTGAGTCTACACCTGTGTCTATCACAAGCTGGCCTATAGGAGGGTGACTAGCTGATGGCATGGCCTCGTCCAAACATCTTGCGGTTGGTAGAGCGTCAAGTTGGGTGCTTGGGTTTAATTCTGCACAGCCTGCAATCCCAGGGCAGGCCAGCTTGGGTATACAGAGGGTGCCAAAAACAAAACAAAACAAAACAAAACAAAAAATACACATTTCAAGAAAGAATAAAACTGTACTGAAATTGTAATAGTCAATATGGTACTGATAACATTTGTTATCTTATATTATTATATCTTGTATCTCTTAAAATTGCAGAGATTAAAGGTGACTTGACTATTAGGATTTTAATATGGTTTTATCCTTTCTTAAAATATGTATACATTTTTGGCACCTTCTGTATTTATATAAGGTCTCTGTGGAGATAAGCAGATAGTCTTTTCTGGGGCTGGGGTTTGACTTTGGGCATTTTAAGACGGGGATGTCTATTAGAACTTGAAGAGAAGATGCATATAGAATAAGCAGTTGGATATAGGAGTCCCAAGTTCAGAAGAAAGGTCTGGATTAAAGATATAGATTTGTAAGCCATCTTCAAGGATACTTGTAAGTACGTAAGGCTGGGCAAGCTCAGCCTGGGAGTGTGAATAAACCCGGGGCACTGAGGAGTGAGTCCTGTGGTCACCACAATCTAGATATTGGGAAGGTCGAGGGAACAAAACAAAAACACAACAAAACAAGAATGAAAATGAGAAGTCAAGGACCTAGGAGGAAATCCAGAAGACAGTGATCTCCCGGAATTGATTGGGAGAAAGAATTGAAAGAAAGAGGAAGTGACCAACCATGTCACATGCCTGTGAGTAGAGCAAGTATGAGAACTGGGCGAGTAACAACTGACTGGAGCAAGACAGAGGTCATTGGTGACTAACGCAGATGAAAGCCTGATCAGAGTAGCTTCAGGAAAGAACAGAAGGGAAATATTAAGACAAAATAGAGAGATTTTTCTCAAAGTTTTTCAAACGCACACACAGAAAGGCTGACACCCACATACATACCACCTATATAATTAACCTTTTCGGAGATTTGCTTTTTCACATGCCTATTCATCTATTCAATCCCATATCCTTTTAGCAACCCAGATTTTTTTTTTTTTTTTGAGACAGGGTTTCCCTTTGTCTTCTGGGCCAGAGTTAAGTGGTGACATAGCTCACTGCAACCTCCAACTCCTGGGCTCAAGCGAGCTTCCTGCACCAGCCACCTGCGTAGCTTGGACTACGGGCATGCACCATCACACCTGGCTAATTTTTCTGTTTTTTGTAGAAATGGGGTCTTGCTCTTGCTCAGGTTGGCCTTGAGCTCCTCACTTTAAGTAATCCTCCTGCCCTGGCCTTACACTATCTTTTTTATGTTAGAGTAATAGAGAAATGGCACAGAACCAGGGAAAGACGGAGAGTCCAAGAAGGTTGACTCTCTCTCTGTAAATACAGCAGTACATCTATATCCTTATGGGGATGATCAAATAGCAAAGCCACAAGCGATGATGCTGAAGGAGTTAATTTGGAATGATGTCTTTGGGTAAGTGGAATATGGGCCTTTGGTGGATCAGTGGAGAAATTTGTCTGGGGTAGGTTCATGTATAATAAAAAGGGAAGGGACAGACTATAATAGAGACAGTCAGGTATATGAGAGTGTTCTTTATGAGGCCTTTGCCATTTGGGCAGGGGCCTGGACCAAATGGCCTGGCACCCAGCCCTACTCTGCCTCTGCCTTCTGCTCCGCAGCACTCCTGTGAATGTGCATCTTCATGGGAAAGTTACATAACCAACCTCTCAGGGCTTCTGGGACCTCCGCAGCAAAATGAGCGTAATTATGAATATCATACTTACACTGCAGGGAGCTCTGGAAATTATATACTGGGGATGTAGGTTTTGTTGTTATTTTTATTATCCATACTTACCCAGAAGAACAGCTTTGCAGGGAGTGGCAGCGCTGTCCCTGACCCTGTGCGACATATTCTCCCTGTCTGGAAGTTCCTGGCTACTGGATGTATGACCCAGGACTTCATGGACTTTGTCCCCCTATAATGTTTTTTAATATTTAGCAGCTAGGCCCATATCATATTGGAGGGCACATAGCTTAAAGTGTGTCCCAGAGGACTTGAATTCTACCTCCTGCACCTACAGGCACCTGTTGGTCAACTGTCTTCCATCCCCCATCAGCCCTTCTGCTTTGGGGGCTACAGAGCAGAGTATGAAGCTTGCAATTCATTGCTGACTAGCAAATGTGGCGTTTTTCTATCAAAGTTCCTTTGTTCTTTTGGCAGTATTCCAGACCTCCTTCTACGGCTTGAAGTTATTTAGGTCTGCAGAGAAGATAGGTGGGTGACCTGTCACAAGTAACCACCCACGGAGGCAAGAGCTTCACTGCAAAAATACACTAGATATATTTAGTGTTGCTTAATTAGAATTAGCTACCTTGAATTCATTTTCCGTTCTCTATAATGAAGTTTTAAACCAAAATACTCTATGTTTGCATGTTTTGTCCTTTAGAGAGGTCATCATTGTCTGTTTTCTGTTGTTTCCTGCAGGTATGTGTCTAGTCTTTGCCCTGCAGTATGAGTTATTTACTCCTGCTTTCTTTGCCTGGCTTGTTGGGTATTCATTGAATGTACATAGAGTGTCGCTTAGTGAATCTTTACTGCTAGGTCGCTGCCTCCTTTTCATCTCTAGGTGGCGCTCTTGGGGTCACACGTAACTTGAGTCTTTGAGAGCGGTCTTCAGATTGAATACAAATTTTACAGAACAAATCCTGATTTGTTCTGTGAATTTTGAATTTGGTCAAGGGGCCGTACTCCCCTGTTTTTCTCGCCTATTTTAGAGATATTTCTCCCTTTTAGGCAGCCACTACTGGTTAAGGCAAGGATAAGTCTCCTGCCAGGAAACCCAAGAAGTTGGGGTAGATGGTCGACCACCTTAATTCCACTTTTTTACAGCATTAATCATGGTTTTCTGTGCACTCAATGCCTGGCAGAATAGGTAGAAAGGGAGGTGCACTTGTGGAAGTCTGATATTCTGAGTATTTCCCCTTCTCTGCGGCCTTGGAAACTGTCTTAATCTCTTATTTTAGGTCTGAATTATCTTCTGGTGTAGATGTTGGTGCTATATATTTGTTTACGGTTTTATGGGGAGCAAGGTTTGTGTGTGTGGAGTGAAGCTAGCTGGTCTCTACACCACCATTTTGAACAGGAACTCCTAATTTTGAATTTCAGATACACAGAAAGTAGTTTTTAGTATAAGCATATCCCATGTAATAGTTTAGATATACTTGTAACTAAAACAATGTATTTATTGGAAACTCAAATTTCAGATAAATAAATTTATCTGGGAATCCTCTCTTTTTATTTGATAAAGTCAGAAATCCTAGACCCTAGGAAATGCAACATCTGATATGTTAAGAGTATGTTTGTGTTTCAAAGGCAATAAAATCTTGACGATAATATTCAAGGTGGTGGATATGACAGAAAGGTATAATGACCTCTTGAGAAATAGAATTTCCCAAGCCCTAATATCTAATTGTCCAGGACTAGTTATCTCCCATCTATCCTTCTCTCATTTCTGTATCAGCTCTTTAGCCTTCAGCTAACTAATTATGTATTCTTAATTATTATTTATCCTAATAAATAGTAAGGAACTAAATTTGGTTTCATTCATCCCTGTATCTTTGTGCCTAGCAGAAGGTTTTGGAATGTAGTAGGTGGTTGGTAAAATTTCTCCCCCATCTATAAAGCCTGTCGTAAGTTATAGTGATAACTTTTTTTTTTTTTCATTGCCATCTCACTGCTGGCTCTTTATTCATTCATCAAAATTTCACTGACCACATCCCATGTGTTAGACCATCTGTAAAGTAGAGAGATACAGGAATGAATGAAACAGACATAGTTCCTGACCATGAAAGGGAAGAAATAAAAAGTAAGAAAACATTATGACTTAGCTGAGAGCTAAGGATGAGCACAGTGTGTTTTAGATTTTTATAGCTTTGTACCTTGGTCTGTTCCTGTATTCATGAGATCGCTGCACCTACCTCAAGTGATTATACTGAAGGGCACATGTCTATCCATGTCCATGCCTGTCACTATGTCTATGTTTACTTCTAGGTATTTCCATATCTATAATGTTTGAGAGTGTAGGTGTGAGGGAGTATTTGTGTTAGTGAAAGCAACTGGTAAACCTTAGATTTGCTAATTTGATATTACTGCTATTTCTTTTCTTTCCTATTAAAAAACTATGTCTGTTTTGGTTTCGTTTTTTCTTTCTTTTTTTTTTTTAATTTATTTATTTGGTCAGTTTTGGGCTGGGGCCGGGTTTGAACCCGCCACCTCTGGTATATGGGGCTGGCACCCTACTCACTGAGCCACAGGCACCACCCGGTTTCGTTTTTTCTTTGTCCTGCTTTGTCAAGGGAGGGATAATACCTTGACCAAAAAGGGTAGTGAAGAACAGAAAACACATGAACTTCATTCATTTATTTTTTAGAATAAACTTTGTCGAACACATGCCCTTCACCACTAAGGGATTTGATCACAGACTCAGGCAAATATTACCACTTGCACCTTTCAGAGGGTCTCTTAAAATAGGGGTGCTAATGATCTGACAATTTTTTTCCACCTTTCCCTTGAAGTCCCCAGAGTTTTAGACAGTTTGAGGGGCAGGTGGTGATGAGATCTTACAGATGACTGTTGTCTTTCATGGGACACATAATGTGTGGGTATGGAGTCAATTAAAACCTTGAAATTGAATGTCAAGACCCAGGGAATTTGTACCAATATTAGACTCCCTGCTTCTTGGGAGGGTGATTTTGACAGTCTGAGGGATGACTAGGGAGTTAATAATAACATCTTCTAACACTTTGCTTTTGTTATTTGGAGCTCATTGCTTTTTTAAGAAGTTCAAAGTCACTCACCAGTTTAGTATGAGGCTAGGTATTAATGTAAACCCCAGGGCAATGTAATGGTTTGGCTGAGAATATAAATACCCCAACCTCCCAGAATACCCAAAGTGAAGCCTTATTGGTGCTCTCGCTGGTTCATATGTATCACATATCACTGGTAAGTGCTAGCTCAGCTATTAAACGTATGCAGCGTGGATGCATTAAAGTTGCTATGGGAACATTGTCTATTTTATTTTGTTAGCAGGAGTTGAAGTCTACAGCCCAACTGTCTTTGTTCCTTATAAGGATTCACACTGTCTTTATAAATGGATGAAAGAAAAGTCACAACTTCAGTTTTGACATTCACTTTTCTAGAATATTTTTACCAAAGCTGTAATTGGGAAGGACCGTTTGTAAAGTCACCATAGAAAATTGTGGTCAGAAAGTCATCCAGACTGTAGTTTCCTTGCCTTCCATTTCTCCACTTACAGACTCAAAACCATGACTAAACCAAGCCTTTCACAATTTCTGTAATGAAAACTAGATTTATTAAATTGGACACATTTGTTTCAGACCTACTCAATCCAGATAATAGTTTACTTTAGTATGACTTTTCCACTTAGTGAAAATGTCATTTAGACTTCAATTTGGTAGCTCTTAATAATCCTAGCCCAAGTAACTAGAGATCCAAGGTATTCAAAACTGAATTGTTGAAATGAAAAACACCAGCACATAAGTTGAAGAGCAGAATGGATCCAGCAATAATTCAAATACATTGTAAAGGCAAATTCATAGGGTTTAAGGATCTAGTAAGTTCTTAAAGTGAAAAATATTTAGTCATCAAGAAAAATAAACAAATGAATAATCAAATTCATGTGAGACACTATATAATGAAATTAGGTCATTAGAGAAAATTCTAAAAACATCTGAAATGACATGCAGTAGAATAGGTGAATGAATTACTTTTTTTTTTTTATTGGATGAATTACTTTTTAAGGGATGTGAATCAGATTGACACCAGACTTCTCAGTAGCAGCAATGGATGCAGCAGACAATGGAGCAATATTGTTAAATGTTAGGGAGACAATTAACTTCAAATTTGAATTACTACACCTAATAAATTATAGTTCAAGTTGGAGGGTAAAATCAATGAATTTTCTGAGATGTAGACATTTGGCAAATTTGCCCCATGCAGATCTCTTGGAAAAGAATCACCAGAAAGGAGGAAACAAACCCATTTGAAAGAAGTAAGATAAAAACTACAACAGAGAGAAATTAAATCAAAACTAAGCCAAACAAAAACAAACAAAACAACCTCATCTTATTCTAATTATAAAAAAGTGTTGAGTTTTAAAAATTAATTTTTGGGGTGGCACCTGTGGCTCAGTAAGTAGAGACCCATATACCAAGGGTGGTAGGTTTGAACCCCCACCAGCCAAACTGCAGCAAAAAAAATAGCCAGCGTTGTGGTGGGCATCTGTAGTTCCAGCTACTCAGGAGATTGAGGCAAAAGAAACTCTTAAGCCCAAGAGCTGGAGGTTGCTGTGAGCTGTGACACCATGGCACTCTACCGAGGGCAACAAAGTGAGACTCTGTCTCTTAAAAAAAATAATTAGGGTGGTGCTTGTGGCACAAAGGAGTAGGGTGCCAGCCCCATATGTCAGAGGTGGCAGGTTCAAACCCAGCCCTGGCCAAAAATGGCAAAAAAACATTAATTTCTAACTGAAATATCTCAGTTGATTCCAAGATGCAACGTGTTAGGGTTGGGTAAGGGCAGATAGAATTTAGAGCATGTTGAGATGCTTCTCTTGTTATGTGCAGAATAAAGATGCTTATAGTCTCTAAAATTATTTAGAATTACCCATATTTAAGGGTGTTTATAAAAAACACAAGGAAACAATTAGAAAAACAGATCCAGAGTACAAACTACAGAACCACTAAAAATTCAGATCTAGGGAGCAGAACAGAGGAACCCTACCCAACAGAAGGCAAGGAAAGAACAAAGAATAAGAAAATGATGAGAAGGCGTGGCAAATAGAGACTGTTATTGACTGTTAGATCAATAAGTCCAGGTATATTAGTAACCACAATACTATGAATGAGTTAATTTCACTTAGA
Source organism: Galago senegalensis (assembly GCA_963575145.1). Taxonomy (NCBI): domain Eukaryota; kingdom Metazoa; phylum Chordata; class Mammalia; order Primates; family Galagidae; genus Galago; species Galago senegalensis. The sequence goes on from CAUYTI010101416.1 coordinate 58,616, forward strand.
AGATAATTCTCAGATTGAGAAGTAAATGTTAATCCTGTTCTATGAAATTTTCCGTAGAAACAAGCAAAGTAGTGAAAGAAGGTTGGTGATAAAGGGGTGTGTATGTTTACACAGATCAGAAAATACTGAAAATTTAGGGAGGGAGCAGATTATAGAGGGACCCTCAGAGAATATGTGTGTATGTGAAGCTTGGAATTTATTCTGAAGGAAATATGACATCCTGAAAGCAGAATGTAAAGATTTTTGTGACATAATGAAATCTACATTGGAGAAAGATTTGTATGGTAGCTGGGAAAGTTTGGGGGGGACCAGGTCAAGCTCCTGGTGGAAGAACACTTGGGAACAACTATTCAAAGACTGTACTACTGCAGTGATGAAGAGTCAGATCATGCTGTAGCAGTGGGGTAGAGAAGACATGGTGGGTATAGTATTAATGACTTTTGGAAGCTGGAATTGAAGCAGTTGCAATTGCAAGATGGCACACACTTCTCTGACGTGAATGACTGGGTGGCATATAGGAAACATGGTGAGGAGAAGGGAGTGGCAGGAGATGATGGGCTTCGGCCGTGGTGTGCTGGGATGTTCTATGAAGATTGGATTTGGGGATGCAGAGTTTGGTCGTACAGGGGTGGAAACAGGGTGATCCCTTTTCTCCTTATCATAAAGTGTCACAGCTGACACCTACATAATGAAAGCAAGGTTGACAAAAGTAAATTGTAACAAATTTATTGCCTACACACATGTGCACAGGAGTCGTACAAAAAAACCGAAAACTCAGGACAAAAGAAAAGGGCCAGGTGGCCAACCCTTAAACGCCCTCTTACTGGGGAGAGGAAAGTTTGGGGTAGACATCATTTTCAGGGGATATGAATAGACCCAGAGACAGAAATTAACTTGTAAGTATCATAACTCCCTTGGGAATGTGAATGAGCCCCAGAGGCAGACAGCGTCTTGTGATAAAGGTTTCCAGGTGTGGTTACGTCTTCTTTTCTGTGATAGATAATGAGATTTTAGAAAGGGGATGGAAGGCAATCCTGTTCCTTTTTAGGGTTCTAGTGTCTAGGTTAGAGAACGTCAGAGAACAGCTTCATGCTGTGCTTTAGGGGAAAAGAAACATTGAGAGACTGGGGGTGTGGGGCTGAGGGTTGGGGAGGAAGGTCAGAGAGCCCTTGAAGCTGCTTGTCAAAAAGCCATGATTGGGGGTATTGGCTCTGGAGCCGCAGCAGTTGGATATGAAAGTCTGGGAGCCGCCATCTCATGAATGAAAGGATTCATCATTGCACCACAGAACTGGACTTGCCCATAAAGGTAATATTTCTTAAATCTGTCGCGAGGAAGTTAGAACTGTGTCATGAGTCCTGACTCTCCTTTCACATTCAGCAGACAGAACAGGCTAATGGAAATAATCACATTTTCCTAAATCCAATTAGGAACTTTGAAAGCTTGACTAAGCAAAGATGAGTGTCTTTCTGCCTCATTCTGCCTCTGAATTCTTGTGCCTGCGAGGTCACGGGAATGTGTAGATGAGAGGGAGAAGGGTATTTTTCTTCATGTCTTCTGGCATTAAATGGAGCACTAATAGTGAAATGTCCATAAAAATTAAGAAGCTCCTTGTTGCTCTCTGAAGAAAAGCAGCCCCTTAGATAAGATAGTTGCTAATTATTCTCCTAATCAGTCACTAGCTGAACGTGATAATGACTTTGCTGGTTACAAATGACAAGACTTTTCTGAGCTTTCCCCAGCAAATAATTCCCCTCACCCCCGCTTACTCCTGCAGAGGCAGTGGGGAGGTGTCACCATGTGGTCTGCTTGGAAATTCCCAAGACCATGGATTCTAGGATAGAATCTCCAAAGAGTTGAGGAGTTTCTTATTTGTGTTTGTTCAGTTGCTGAAGAATTTTGTAGATTCCCCCTCTTCATGTTCAGGACAAGTCTTGGAAAACATCTCTATTTGGAGGATTCTTTAGGACCCAAACCTGATTATTTCCTAGATCAAACTGTGTTCCCAAACCTATTACAAGTCAGTTTTAATGGAATCTAGGGACCCTATTCTCATCCTTAGAGTTCATTGTACTTGTCTGAAACGTTATACTATTAACTGGAAAGGCTTCCCTGAGGAGGTGATTTTTGAGCCACAACTTGAAGGAGGAAGGGGATTTTTTGTGGGTACAATGGGGTTAGTTATCCTTCCTTCAGGAAGACTTGATCTCATCCTCCCTGGGCTTCTACTACACGATGCAAATATTTCTGTGAATCATAACTCTGTGACTCTGCCCTGAATTTATTTGTACAAATGTATGTGTCCTTGAGCAAAGTGCCCGGTACACAATAGAATCATGGTCAATCTATGGCTTAAAGTAAATGCCAATACTGTAGTAGAATAGATGGAAACATCAGTTTTTATGGAAATATCTGACTTTTAACATTATTCTTTCTTTTGAAGTTTATGTTGTAAAACATTCAGATATAATCCTAAAAGACTCAGAACTTGGAACTTCCTGGGTTGAGTCAAACCACGTATTTGAATAACCAGTTAGTGAGCAGGGGTGAGGGAGTGGATGTTCTTGCCAAAGTAGGAAGGGAGGAAGACCTGGTCAGAAGGGCAGTGTCCTAACTCTGTTGCTCAGTCTTTTTCTCTTCTCTTCTTTTCTTTCTTGTTTTGTTTTTTTTTTTTTTTTTTTGAGAAAACATGTTTACCCAGAGGATTCCAGTGTCTGGAGGTCCAGATGGATGAATCACCTTGAGAGTCTTTGCATGAAAAGGGTGGGTTCTCTGGAAAGATTTGAACACCAAAGGAAGAGAGTTGGGCGCGTTAGTCTCCTTCATGGTGTGCACCAGCGAGTTACCAGCTGAGGTTAGATCATTTTTATGGTCCAAATGAAAAAGATATCACAGCTTCTGAGAAACATGTGGAGAGCCCAGGGCTACTCTGATCTGTGTTATCCTCCAATTGCAGCAAGAAGTGGAGCCTGCTCAACATTGGACCAGGGATAACCGCTGATGAGGAGGAAGATGGGAGCTGACACACACTGAGCTTTTTTTATGCACTAGGTACTACTGCAGGCATTTCCTATGCACAGGATAGAACCAACACTCAATCTACAAGGCAGGCCGGGAATGGTGGTTCACATCTGTAATCCTAGGACTCTGGGGAGGCTGAGGTGGGTGGATTGCTTGAGCTTAGGAGTTTGAGACCAGCCTGAGCAAGAGCAAAACCCCATCTCTGCTAGAAATGGGAAAACTAGCCAGGCTTCATGGTGGGTACCTGTAGTCCCAGCTGCTTGGGAGGCTGAGGCAGGAGGATCACTTGAGCTCAAGAGTCTGAGGTTGCTAAGAGCTATGACGCCATGGCACTCTATCCAGGGTGACAAAAAGAAAGAAAAATCTACAAACTATTCCAAGAAGGAAATCATGATTACTGTCCTTTTGACAGATGGGACATGGACTTACCAAGTGTCCCTAGTGCTAAAGTAGAAAAAAGAAACGTCCCGTAGCTGTGGTATATGAGCCTGGGGGCCCCAGTTCAAAATTTTATTGGAACAGTGCTTGCAGTTGAGTGGAAGAAGCTTCTCCTAAGGGCTCATCAGACCATGGGATCTGAGATGAGACCCAACTGTCAGGTATGGGAGCTGAGGTGGGCAGATTGTGAGGGGATTATCAGCACTGCAGTGGGACCGAGAGCAAGAACTCTCTGGGTGAAATGGATGGGAGCAGCAGAGAAACACCCAGCCTCAGGGACCAGCAGCATCAAATGGAATGGAAATTTTTATGGTGAGAACAAGGCAAACACAGGTCAGAGGGAGAATGTTGCTTTCTTTTTTTTTTAGGAGACAGAGTCTTACTACGTCACCCTCGGTAGAGTGCCGTGGAGTTACAGCTTACAGCAACCTCCAGCTCCTGGGCTTAGGGGATTCTCTTGCCCTAGCCTCCCACATAGCTGAGACTGTAGAGGCCTACCACAACACCCAGCTATTTTTTTTTGTTGCAGTTTGGTCGGGGCCAGGTTCGAACCTACCCTCAGTATATGGGGCCAGCGCCCTACTCACTGAGCCACAGGCACTGCCCTACTTTTTATTTTTTAGGGAGGCATTTCTGGAGTAAAGCAGGGGATTTGGAGGCAGAAAGAGAAAGTATGTGGTATGATGGATTAAAAGCATCTTTAATTGGGAGGATTGAGCCCCATACCCTAACCTGACCCTGGCATAAGCTGTTTGATCTTGATGAGTAACTTTCTTTGCAGAACCTGTCTTGGCTCATTTTTGGAATGGCAGTGATAATGCTGACATTGTGTGGCTATAGGGAGGATTTTTTGTTTGTTTGTTTGCTTTTTCTTTTGAGACAGAGTCTCGCTCTTTTACCCTTGGTAGAGTGCCATGGCATCATAGCTCACAGCAACCTCAAACTCTTGTGCTGAAGTGACCCACTTGCCTCAGTTTTTTCTTTATTTTTAGCAGAGATGAGGGTCTCACTCTTGCTCATGCTGGTCTTGAACTCCTGAGCTCAAGCAATCCACCTGCCTTGGCCTCCCAGACTGCCAGGATTACAGGTGTGAGCCACCACACCCAGCCTGGAGGGAGGATTCTTTGGGACAATGTAGGTAAAAGGTACAAGTGTTTGCCTCCCTTCTTCAATTTCTCTCCTGAAAAACTCACCTTGGCTGGCAGAGTGTAAAAAGAGGACTGTGGTGAACACTACAGTGGAGCCAAGGAGATCTGGGCAGGAACTCACAGTGGGCATGCTCAGCACCTCCCAGGACTACCAGGGCGAAAGGGCACGAAGGCTGGGACTCCTGAAATTTTAAGCAGGTGGGCAACCAGCAGAAATCCCTTTTTAAAACATTACTGTGGACTTAGTATCCACATGTTCAGGTTGGTATGACCTGGGGCAGCAGGGTCATTTTCAACTGAAAACTAAAATACAGGGAAGCATGTTAAACACTTACCTAGATTAGCACTTAAGCCCTTTTCACCCGGGAAAGGGAGCTGGTTGCACATTGAGAGCAGTTCCAGGAAAAAGGAGGGAATATCTCTCGGTCCTTTTCTGGGCCAGAGCCCAGCCTCGCTGAGGGCCTCACAGCTCCCGCTACTGGGAGAAGCAATTTGTCAACTTTATACCTTTCTGCTCTATGGTCTGGTGACTTAATAGGATTCGACCTTCCCTGGATTCCATTTCAGTTGGGTCAAACACTGCACTTCACATTAAAACTTGGGCTCTGAAACGGGTGATGAGGAGCTGGTAAGATGTGTGGGTGTGTGTCCAGGGGGCCCCAGCCTCAGGTGTTCTCCCAGCCGGCACAGTCCATGCTCTGTTTATGATACCCCTCAGCCTGAGCTTGAGAATTCTCATGACGCTGTGACCATCTTGCCTTCCCCCAGGCACTGCAGTGGCCCCCAAGGTGCAGGGAGTATAACCCCTCACCTGTCCTTGGAGAGGACACTTCAATTTTCACATAGTAATGGATTAAAAAATGGTAACAGACAATGTCACTGCAAAAGGTCCCTACGAGGACCCTGTTTGCTCGGCCGACATGTCTTTAGTACTGCTGTGTTGGTCCCCATGAGAGACACTAAAGGGGATGGAAGCATTTCTCCCAGGCTGTCAAGGAGCATGCCGTCCTGTGGTCTGAATGAGAAGTCAAGGGCAGACATGACTCTGCTGTAAGGCAGAAGGTGACATGGGTAAAGAGGGGACAGCGGCAGAATCAAAAATGGGGCAGATTGGGGGCTGGGGGGAAGGTGAACTGAGCCTTTGAGCAAGAGAAGAACTTGGGTAAGCAGATGTGGGATTGGGGAAGCCAGGCTGGGGGAGGGAGCAGCACAGGCAAAGGTGAGAAGTTGTGTGTCACACTACAGAGAGGGGACAGAGCTGGCCCATCGTGTCCCTACTCCAGGGAGGCCTGGCCTGATGGGGGTGGGCATGTGGCTAATAGTAAAAGCTAAGGCTTCCTGGGAGATTGCTGTATTTCTCTCTCTCTCTAAAATATATTCTTAAATTTACAATATTCTTTAAGTATAATTATATCAGATAGTGTATATTTTATATTAATATTTAAATTATACATAAGAATATACATATAGTATCATACGTTATAATTATAGAATTACATTGCATTAAAAACCATTGTGTTTTGCTGTAATATAAATAGTAATTAATTACATAATTACATTGTAGTATTATACTATATATTAAGAATATATTACAGTTAAGATTATATATTAATTAACATCATATAATAATATGTATTTCATACATGCACACATGTACACATGGGCACTAGAGAGAAAGAAATGATCTTCATTTAATCTTCATATCCCTGTGTGGTATTATCATTATTCCCATTGTATGGACAGTGAAACTGAGGGAAAATGAGCAAAATGTGTAAGGAACTTTTCTGATGACACAGCAGGTAGGGAAAAGAGCTAGGATTTGATGCTGTGCTTGCAACCTGTTGTTCTGACTCCAGTAAGAGGGAGATGGCAGAGTCACCGGCAGGTGCTCTCAGGATGGGCTGCAGAGAGAAAGGAGGGCGAGGTCTCCTTTGATTCCCTGTGGAAGGGGCCCACTGGGAGTGCGTTCCAGGCAGTCTGATGTGCCCGGCAGCGGCCCTTCTGGAGGGTGGGCGAGTGGCCACAGCCTCGTTCTCACGGCAGCCCTGCTCCCACTGAGCCCTCATCATGCACCACTGGGGCCATGGCTGTTGCTGAGTCACTGCCCCATCTGTGCACCCCCTTCCTCCTAATGCAACTGCACGTGGTGGGTCTGTTGGCTTTGTCTATGACAGCAGCACTGAGACCCGGCTCAGTTCGGACCATCAAGGAGCATGAGCAGAGGCAGGACAGGGATGTTGGGAGGAGTGTCCTCTGGGACAGGCAGAAGACCCCCTTATCATCTGTGTCCAGGATGACTGGCCGGATCAGCCATGCAGCCTCTGGCCCTATTTGCTTTGGGTGGTTTTCATCTCACCCAAAAACTACTGAGGGGGAATAACCTGAGTTTCTGGTGAAAAATGGGCTAGGCCAACTTTCAGAATGCTCAATTTTAGAAATAAAACAGAAGGATTTCATTAGAAATGCTTGTGGAAGCATTACATGTATTAAATAATCAAAAATAAAAGTAAAAACTGCAGAAGCAACTAGAATGCCATCGATAGGGGGCTGTGCTTGGGGTGTTTTGATGCATCACCCCAAGTATGTGTGAGGTCATGAAGTTACTCAAATAGGTGGGAGGAATCCATAGGGGTTAGTCTGGAAAGGTGTCCAGATAAACACAACCCACGAAATAAAAAGAACTTAGGGATAATGACTGTGGCATGTTATTTTTTTGTGTGTGAAGGGAAGAAAAGAAAGAAAAGAAAGAGAAAGAAAGCCTGGGTACACGTGTGTTCGTGCCTGTAGACATCCCGAGAGAGAGAAATAGGATGTTAAAAATGGTGTCTGTGAATTACCTTGGGGAAAAGGTAGAAAAGAAAGAAATTATTTCATTCTTTGTGCTCTTGTCAAATTTTATAATAATACCATGCATTTCTTTTGTAATAAAAAACCCAACAAACTAAGCATTGTTTATGAATAAAACTGAAGAAGGAAACAAAAGTGGAATTAAATTATGGACTTTATTGAATGCCAGAATATAAAGTTTGTATTATGTTCTACATCAGAACGTTCCAATGGAGATTCCATGTGACGTGAGTTCCATGGAATACTGCCAAAATAGTCTTTGATAAAATAATTTTTGAAATGCTGCCTAACATATTATACCCATGAAGAGTCACAATACACATTACTTATCAATACCTTATTAAAGGCACTGAGAAGTCCTGCAGTTAAAAACAAACCTCAAGTGTATATTAATCTTGTTTCCCAGATTTAGAATTTTTGTTTGTTTGTTTTTTTGTTTTGTATTTCATTTAGCCTGCAAAATTCTTGGTAAAACCCTTGGGAATAAAATCTTCATTTCTATGGCAATGAGAAGCTTCTAGAATTTTTGAGATAGTGAAGAAATAAAAGCTAAGCTTTGTCTCCAGATGCTTGGAAAGGGAGAAACCAGGTAAGACGACTACCTAAGGGGATGTTCTAGCACTTCAGGGGAGAGGTGACAGTGTTCTGAAAAGAGCAAAGCTGGTGTGTGGAGAGAAGGGATGGCTGCACTGTCACAGGCGTAGTGTTCAGAGGTGCTTTGATGTGGGGAATGTGAGAATAGAAGCAGATTTTGCTGCTCAGGAGCAGGGTGACCATGAGTGAAGTTGGAGGAAATGGAAGGTGGAGAAACTTCCAGTAAACAACTGGATGCACAAAAGTTACTACGCAGCTCTCCTGAGACCACGTGAACCTGCCACTTCTTAGGAAGGAGGATGTTGGCCTTATGGAGTCAAATTTTGATCTGGTCGTCCTGTCGAGGCTGCTAAATGATGAGATAGAATTGGAGCTTCACCTCCAGGAGACAGGCATCCCACTGGAAGTTTCTGTCTCTCAGAGAAAAATTTTGTTTCCCAATAAGGAAGCATTTGATGGGACCTGGGAGGAGAAATCTTGGTTGTGTTTGAGACTCGTTCTCTTCTGTCCGGACTTCTGAGAGGGTGAGTGTCACATTGTGGGCTCCCAGGTGGTGTGGTTCAGAGGCTCACAGCTCTGAACCGGGGTACGATGACTTACCCTGGTGCTAGATCAGAGGTCTTGGACAAACTTGGGAGATCAAGTCCTAGCTTCTAAGTTAGGCAATTCAATTTTCAGCTTTTACCTGATTGTCTGAGTTTATTTCCTTTCTGTTATTTTCAGATCTTTAATCACTCTGAGTTGAAGCTTTCAGCTCTATTTCAGTTGTACTGAAAAGATTGAAGGGGAGAGTCCTGTGTCCACACTCTGGCCTGCAAGTTTGCAGGGGTAACGGTGCCCCTGGGGCTAGTGCAGAGCTGGCCGTGGGCACTGGTGAGAGGCCTCTTCCAGGAGGGTAGATACGGGGTATCACTTCCACTCTGTGAGGCTCAGTCACTCCTCCTCACACGGACGTTCTCCCTCTCTCCACCCTTGGCAGTTGTAGGAATTTTATTAAGGGAGAACTGACTTTCCAAATGAAGGCATGGTGGTGTGGGACACCCTCTGGTCATTGACTGTCTTTGAGTTATCATTGATCAGTCTTTCCATGTGAGGCAAAAGATCCCCGTGGGTTTCTCCCATTTTGTCTGCAATAACCACCAAGATGCCCTTGTCTTGTCTACCTTGTGAGACAAAAAATACACAGCTGAAGGATGGGTTGATGAAATTTTCATTCACATCCAGCATAGAATGATTTTGTGGCAGGAGAAAGGTCACTGTCACATCATTAACACAGAGAGGGTCAGCTTGTCACAGCCCAAGCTGTGTCTCACACGCCCTCAGTTGCTGAATAAAGATAAAAGATGCAGCCGTATCTTTATCGAGAAACCCCTGGAAGCACCACCAACCCATAATCTGACAGGAAGTGGCTTAGGTACAAAGAAAGATCAATGAGACTGATCTGAAGATGGGCTATCAGATTGCTGGGGGCCCTGTTCTTAGGATCAGAAGACTCTGGCTGAGACTTGGGACTTTTCTGTTGACTCTGATTCCAAATCCAGCTTCTGGGAGCTGTGAGTCCAAATCCACATCTTCTCCGAGCTTTTTATTCCTCTCTCTACTACCTCTATGAAAAATAGACTATGGATTATGTAGTTCATTTGAATCATATTGCCATAAATAACCCCTGAAAACATCTACTCTCTGGCTCTCCATTATAAGGGGAAAATTATGTCTAAGAATGGGGACTGGTTTCGGTGAGATCACACAGTCTGTGTCAGAGCCAGGGTTCCTGGCTTCCTGGGAGTGCTCAGCATGACATACGTCCTTCCAGTTGAACGCAAACACAGCAAGTGAATGTCTACCAAATGCTGGGGACTGTACCATGTCCTGGTGAGACAAAGAAGGGAATTAAGCGTTCTCTGCTAGAAGCACAACACTTAGATCAGCTGGGTGTTGTAACTTAGCCCTAAATGACTGGACAATCCATGTATCAGGACAGGAATCCTGTGAAGGAGGGGATTTAGTTTCCTTGGTCCACTCCTTTCCAGGACCCGATACGACGTCTTGTAGGTGGTAGCTGCTCAGAAGTATTTCCCAAGTGAATGATGACTAGGGGCTTGTCTGAGATGCTATACTCTCAACACATTCCGAGGTGATTCTTTCTGCCAGAAAAGTCACAGAGGTTCAGAGAAAGTTCAAGAGACTGTATTTATGAGATGCATTTGGGAGGGTGAGAAGACATTCAGAAGAAAACAGGAAGGCAAGTAGATATAGGTAGAGAGACACAGCCCCACCAGAGGGATGGAGGCTTGAATGCTTGTGCAGGGCTGGGAGGTAGCATTTCCAGTTCTGTGCATGGTCAGAGCCTACCCACCCCTTGTCCCCATCCCCATGTAGACTGGAACATCAGGGGAAGAGGCCAGAACTGTAGAAAGAGCCCAGGGCCATCCCTATTGTGAGATAATCCCAGCTTCACATGGTTAACAGGACTTTATTTTTTGTCAATGGGAGAACAAGTAGGAGACTTCCTGCTGCAGTTAACCACTTCTGACCTATGGAGAAGGGGAAAAACAAAAATAAACCCTTGCCGGTGCCTATGACGTTTGCTTTTTCTGAGACTGTGAATGTTCCAGATGAGATCTTCAAATGAGTGAAGACAAAAATGTCTCAACGTGCTTGTGGCAGATGTAGTCTGCTCTGGTGCCTCTGGTCCAATCTGGTCCCTTGGAATCCAAACAGTCCCTATATTCCTGTAGCGTTTGCAGGAAGCTTAACGAGCTCACTTCCATGCAATGCCAGATTTTAGGGAAGGGCTGGGGGAGAGGTGTGAGATGTGGGTTCCAGTGATCTTTGCAGTAAGTGAGGAGAAGAATGCATTGCAGAAGGGAAAGGGAAATAAATATTCTTAAAAAGCAAGTCGCTCTGTTTGGGGTATCCTTGGGGCAGAGGCACCAGCAATTAGCGTTACATGCACTTGGACTTGAACGCAGACTTTGTAATTTAATGCCTAGGCGATTGAGGGTTTTGCTTAAGTTCTTTGGATGTCAGTTCCCTTATCTGAAAAATACGGGTGATACAACTCACCATCCTGGGTCATTGTGAAAATGAAATGAGATGCTTGAGGAAATGTTGGCTTATTGGGTCTTGCTCTTCTTCCTCTAAGGATCCTGCAGGCCATCCAGAGAGGCAAGGCTGGCAAAGAATCTGAGCTCAGTGGTGGGACAGACAATGACCGAGGAATGAGGACGATCTGGAGGTAGTTGGCACTCAGGGAAGGTTTTGCAGAGCCTGGAGGCTGCTAAGAATTTTGATAGTTGAGAGCTGCAAACAAAAAATGGGAGAGGGGGTTTTGTTAGTAAAGTATATTCCAGTTTGACTGCAATGTAAGGTATTGGGGAGTGAGGTGTTGGAAGAGGGGAGGTAGAGGCTGTAAACCTTGACAGATATTAGGGAGAATTTCCCAGACCCTGGAATCCAGAAACAAGGGATGCAGACTTATTTGAGGTCAAGAAAAATCCCAGCCAAGAAGAAGAAAAAAGGAGGAAAGGAGATTCTTCCACTGCATCCTTCTTTTCTTCCCCCAGAATTGTGATGTAACCACCTTCCTGGTGCCTCTGGGTCGAGCCCTCACCAGAAGATCTCTGTGAGACAGCAGCACGGGGTCTTCCCTGGATGACAGGGGCAGACGGTGGGGAAGGCAGTGTGGGGAACACATTCTCCTCCGTCACAGTCTCCTTCACAACAAAGGACAGCTGTCCCCCTGTTCTCTGCCAGTCCCACTGTGTCATCACCGTTACACATACACACCTTTCTGGGCTGGACCACCTGTGCCCCAGCATCCGTACACTGGGAGTAGACACCTTCTCACCTCCACCGTGTTCACTGAAAGAAGTTTCTCTTGTCCCCCATCCCGAGGGTCTGGCCTCTGTTTTCAACCAGATCCTGCCTTCCAGAAGGCTGGGCCACATTCCCAGTGGAAAACCAGGGCTGACATTTAATTTAAAAGCCAAGGCGCTACTTGGTAAAAGTTTGCAACATTGTATCTCAGCTCTGCTAGCAGATGGAACCTCCTTCCCAAAAGCAAGGGGGTTCTGTGAGTCTGAAATACCTCTCTGATGACTTTCGAAACAGTGGGGGACACGGGTGTTAGGATGGAAGTCCTGGTAGTTCTTTTAGAGATGAGGAAACAAGAATGAGATAAGGGAACAGACTCATTTATTCAAAAATATTGGTGAAGCGCATTTGCTGTGAGCGGTGGGGGTTCAGAGATGAATAAGACGCCACAGTGAAGATCATATATAAAAAGATTATGTCACTTCTCTGCTTAAAACTTTTCAACAGCCTTCTGCTGTACATGCAACCACTTCCTAAATATGGTCGATAAGATGTTGTGAGATCTGGTTCTCACTATAGCTCCATACTTCACTTATTTTATTTATTTATTTAATTAATTTATTTTTTTATGAGACAGAGTCTCATTATCTCTCCCTTGGTAGAGTGTTGTGGCGTCACAGTCACAGCAACCTCCGACTCTTGGGCTTAAGCGATTCTTTTACCTCAGCCTCCCAAGTAGCTGGGACTATAGGTACCTGCTGTAACACCTGGCTAATTTTTTGTTGTGGTTGTCATTGTTGTTTAGCAGGTCAGGGCCGGGTTTGAACCCACCAGCCTCAGTGCATGTGGCTAGCAGCCTATCCACTGAGCTACGGGCACCAAGCCATTAACTTAATTTAGTATAAGTGTTTCTCATGCAATATTTGAGATATACTTATCCTGAAGTGTATTTATTGTTTGTCTCAATTTATATTTAACCCAGCATCAGTATTTTTTCGGTAACTCTTTGTGAGAACCAGAGAGAACACACATCAGGCTTAAGGTTTGGAAAAGATGAGGGAGGCAGGGATTCAGGATGGCTTGGGGAGCCCAGGATGTTAGGCTGAAAGGCTTGAGGACAAGACTTTCATTCTGTGAACAATGGTTTGCAAGCAGGGTTGTAACCAGATGAGATCTTGTCAAACCACTGAGGGCCATCATCACATTCTTCTACCACAGAGGATGCCCCACCCCAAACCCCATCATCCAGATGGGAGCTGGTGATTCACACTTCATAATAGGAATGGAGATGTGCCATGTCTTGGGTCTGATGGTATTATCTGTGGGAATGATTTGTGTTTAAATTCTGTGTGATCTGGGTAAGTTGGTCTCTCTCACTGGGTGTTGGCCATTCCCTCCTTTAAAATGAAAGGGTTGACCAGATGGCTTTAAAGTCCCTTTGAGTTTAAATCTTAGCATTGAGGTCTCATTTGGAGTTCTAGAAATCACTCCAGTAGTAGTATCCAGGGAACATGGAGATGTAAAGACTCCAGTGCTCACTGTCATTGATTTTTTTCCCCTCTGTCGTATCCCCATCCTTCTTTAGACAACATTCTAGGATGTGTCCCTTAAAAGCAGAGCCTGAGACAGGGATGATTCATGTACAATGACTTATTGAGAGAATGTTTTAAGGAGAAAAGGGCTGAGGGAGTAGAATAGGGCAAAAAAAAAAAAAAAGCTAAAGCAAGACGTTCCCGCAGTTGGAGACTGTTATCCTGAACTCATGGGGAACTCCAGACTATATAGATTGTCACAAACAAAGCAATGTCCCACCATGAAATAGGAGGCCAAGACTTCATATTATTATAGTATCCAGTCAGTGGCTGTGCAATGCTTCATGTTATCCTATTAGTCACTCACTGGCTGTGTGCCGCCCTTGTGGCATCTTACCTGCCTAAGGCTTGTATGTGTGCAAAACAGGAGTAGTAGCAGCACACACTGTGCATGGTTACTATGAAGATTAATGGGAGAATATCTATAAAGGCATGAGCATGCATTCTCTTCTTCTTTCTAGTATCAGCCATGCACACTTTAGTAAGAAATTAAGAGTATGTTGTCCTAAGAACTCTCTTAGCCAGATCCATTTTTTTCCTGATTGAAGAATGAAGGTGTGTATCCTTATAAAATGAAGCAGAGATATCTGAAATCAGGCTGGGACCTTTAGGAGTAGAGTTCACGGTCTTCCTAGGGCTTACAAATTTTCCAGCACAAGCTCAGTCACCATTTTTCTAGCTCTTGTGATTTCTATGCTTCTTCAGACAGTGTCAAAGGAGACGTAAGGGAGTGGGACAGACCAGGGCGGAACTTAATCTCAGCATATTGCCTTAGGCAAACCACACACAGATGGGCTTGTGCTGATTTAAGGAAACAGAAGGAAAATAATTCATGGTTTCAAAACTTGACATTTTTTAGCTTCCCACCAGATATGTCATGTGTACTATATTTGCTGTACTTCTTGGCCTGACTTTCCCAGCTCAAGAATCAGGAGTTATACTTGCCATTTCCTCCCAACATGGGTGAGAGAAGCAGACAAAGAGTGTGGGCACTGTGGGGTGGAGAGAAAGTGGGGCTTTGGCCCTGTCTGCATCAAGGTCCAAATACTGGCTTCACTGCCAAGTCACTACATGACCTTGCTCAGGTCTCCTCTCTCTGAGCTTGACTTGCTTTATCTGTGAAATGGGAACCCCTCCTCATTCCCAGGGATGATGCCAGGACCAAAGAGGAATAGAGACCACCCAGTGCTCACAGCGGGCTGCGTGCACAGGAGCTTGTCCTGTGTCAGGATAATAACAAGGTATTTACTTAGGAAGCGCTCACGAAGTTTTCACCATCCCTAAGAGAACTGTTCATCTTACAGCAGAATGTGGTAGAGGCAGAATTCGAACTAATACCTGTCTCACTCTGAAGGTGGGACACCGGCCCCTCTCCTATTCTGCCTCCCTCCGCTATTCCTTCCTTTTCTCCCCACCAAGGTTTGTAAGACCTCAAGCTCTCCTGAACTAATTTTTTATGGAGAGAATTCCTAGGGTGCAAGATGGTAGTGGCCTCCAAAAAGGGGCATGTGGAAAGTGCATATGATCTCTGCTAGTCAGAGATGGTGAGTGGGGCCCACAAGGCACAGCTTCCTGTCTGTGAGTGGCACACCTGGACAGGATGATGACTTGCCACCGCTGAGACTGGGAGCCCGTCTTAGGAGGGAGATTGATTTGGGTCATGCTTCCCTGTGCTATACGTGAGCCCCCTGGGGGCTTTCACAGAGGCTGGTGGTGGAGGAAAAGTGGCTTAACTGGAATGAGGCCTGGGAGCTCACCTGGTGCTATGAGTAGGACCTAGGTAGGGTCCAGGTAAGGCCATCAGGGTATAATCCTGCTGTCCCTGGGAGAGAAGGGTGATGATCCCCAGACCAGCATCCATACACAGGGTGGGCTCGGCTCCAAGGGGGACTTGAGATAGTGTCAGCTCAGCTTCAGGTACACAGTAGCGCTATTGCCCCATCATGGGTCCTTCTCTCTCTGAGCCCAGACCAGCCCAGGATCCAAGGTACTGGGGTGCAGAGAACAGTCTCGCTCTCCTGGTGTGGGCAGGACTGGTGGGGTTCAGTGTTGTCAGAGTTCACGACTGGCTCCAGGGGAGCTGGGGGATCCGTAGAGGAGGCATGAGTATGCGGCCCTCCTGTAGAAGGAGAAGGAGCAGGGGCTCAGGGGTCCCCTCTGGGCACAGTCAGCTTTGGCCTTGAAATAATACACTGAGTACATGGTGGGAGATGACATTGTCTGCTCCATAGCACCCTTCTCAAATCCTCAGAATGGCTCAGGCTGACTTGGAGGCTGCTCTGTCTCTGAGCCTTGTCCTATCTCCACTCCCCTTTCCTGGGTCTCCTATTCCCTCCAGACCCCTGATGCCTCCTTAAGGGAAGGCCCACCTTCCACTGCACCCTGGGCTCCCTGGTTCACGTTCTGGAAGCCGCCCCTGTGAAGAGAAGGAGGCTGCCTGTGTCACGCCCACCGCTGCCTCTCCCAGCTGCCACCATCCTCACTGTACCCACCGTCCTCTAGGGGAGTACGCCCCTCCCAACACTCCCCAGGACCTTTCCTCCTCCTTGGATCCTCTCATGTCACTCTGCCTGTGTCTACCTCTGGGGACAGCGCCTGTGACCCAGAACTGCCAGCTCGCTCTTTCACGCTCACTTAGAGAGCATTACAGGCATATTTCCTGTAAAGGGGTTTCCTTCAGGGAAGCATCTTGTGCAACCTCTGGTCTTTTACTGACCCTGAGAGGAGGGCTGCAGGCCTGGGCCAACCCCGTAACCACCTGGCCCCGGGGCAGCCGGGTTCTGCAGAGACGTCTCCATCTATTGCCCCTCACCCTTCACATTCTGTGAGCCTTTTAGCTCCTTTACAATGGGAACTGTTCTGTTCTCCCACCCTGGACAGCACCCCAGAAACAACACACTGCACCCCACCACCCACCTATCTGGCCCTTTACTGAACCTGCTGGTATCTCCAGCCCTCCGGGGCCACCTGTGGAGGGCATGTGTGTGGCAGGGAAGAGGGGCCCCTCCCATCAGGACACTGGAAATGGCCTGAGCACCTCTCCATTACCACACACAGGGTTCCTGGGCTGAGCATGCCCTGTCCAGACACTCTGTCTCTCCCCTGCCCCCTCCCCCTCCACACCTATGCTCCCTGAAGCCTCGATCCATCAGAGCGGGGCTCCCACTGCCTCGCCTTTGCCTGTGCAGTGCTCCCTTCATTGCGAGCTGTAGCCTCCACCCTCCTTTCCTGGCCTAATTTCCGCTCATTTTTCTGCATTGACTTTAGATAGTCCCTTTCCTGGGGGGTGAGGTTACTCAGTCTAATTTGCCTCTGTAAGTAGGATGGTGGGTTAGCAAGAGCAAAGGTCACTCTGGCTGTCCCTAAGTGGAGTCTGTAGTCATCACCTCATCTGGACCGGAGATGAGAGTAGAGCCGCCTCCTAGGTCAGGGTGAGGCCTTGTTTGGATGAGGCGTGTGGCTGGTGTGTGGCCGGGGCATGTGCCCAGCCCCAGTGAGCTGGCTGTCCCGCTGGTATTGTTTCCAATTCATGCTAGGAGGATGGTTTGTCTTTTCCTCTAAGAAGGGGCCAGTGATGCTGGTCTGGAACAGCCCTGAGCACTGGGCACGGCTTAGCAGAAACTAAAGTATTTGAAACAAAGAGATGGGAAAAATAAAGGATAGAGTAGGCAGAGATGTGGGGTCTCCAGCCATCACTGTGGATTGGAGTTCATAGTGGGTTGAAACCAGGGAGGAAACCCACCACGACTGCAATGGTGATGAATAGGGCCTTCCTTTTCAGTCTGTATCCTACACAGAGGGACTGATACGTTACAGGAGTGTGTGTTTAAGCCTATGAGTTTGTAAGTGTTGAGGGGTGGCAGGTTTCCAGGCCTCTCAGAGCTAATAAAAACACAAACCTTGTCTTCACAGCATGTATCAGACAGAAGGACAGATCCCTGAGGGGTATGTCTGCTGACGAGAGGACCCAGGCATCTGCAGTGACTCCCACCCAAGTGGCTGTGGCATGAGAGTAATGCCTGAGCCACTGCAATGGGCCCCGGGGAGCCTCAGACCTGGGGTGTGATGATAGGTTTTGTCATATCTTTGAATAATTAAAGAACCACTTGCATTTGTAGGGACTCTCTCTGAGCTATCACAATGTATTAGTGATCAGACAGACTGCACATGTGTGATTTTAAAAGGAGCATGAGAGACCTACAGCCAAGAGGAAGGCTTAACACTCTAAATAACCGTGTTCCACAGACAGCGGCCTCACCACAAGAAGCACCACTTATTAAAGACTTCTTTGCATGTAAACATTATCTCATTTATTTAGAAAAATCAGCCTGGATGGTCTGGAATGAAGGGTGAGCAGAGACAGGGGCTTGATGTGCTTTTGAGGGTCAGACCTCTCTCTCAGCCATGAAATCATTCAGATCAGGGCTTCTAAGCAAACGCTGAGTGGGTGACCTCATGGGCAAACAAGTGCACGCAGTCCCTCTCTCTCTCTCTCTCTCTCTCTCTCTCTCTCTCAGCTGTGTTAGGAGATGTGACTTCTCCCCTCCTATAATTTGTGGGTTTACTTCTGTGTGTTCCTCCTGGGAATTTCCTTCCTTGTAAGTTGGTGAACTCAGCAATGGTTAGGTCCCTGTAGACCTACTAATGACTCCAATGACTTTCAAGAAGTGGAGTAAACCAGAGCCAGAAGCCTGGAGGGCAGTAGTCAGGTCTCTGAGAACCAAACTAGAAAGTCTACCCTTGCTGAACCCAAAAGATGGACACCCAGGCAGGAAGGAGAAGCCACATAGGGCTCAGAAACCACGCTCATTTATAGAGAGAAGCTATGAAATTAGGCCCAGTGAACCATCAGTAGAGTATAATCATAGGCAAATGATAAGAGTGAAACTAGCCAGAACTCAAGGGAATTAATCCTTAATGCCATGATAGAGACAAACAATAGCCATAATTTCTGGAACTTACATGGACAATCATTGTAATAGATGAAAGTCATATCTGAATATATCTGAGTTTACTTAAATGAATATGTTTTGGTTTCTAACAGCTGCTGATACCGATAGATAGATAGATGATAGAGAGGTAGGTAGGTCCACAGGGCTAGAAATAACTGTTTTTTCTACACTGTTGATCTTTCTATTTTGTTTAATTTCAAAATATTATGGGGATACAAATATTTTTGGTTACCTGGATGGCTTTTGTAATGCTTGAGTCAGGGATGTGAGTGTTCACGTCGCTAAGAAGCACTCATTGTAACTCAGCTGTGCTTTGCCTGGTCCCTCTTCCCCTCTCCCCTCTTTGATTTCCACCGAGTAATAGTTCCCTCTGTGTAACTGTGTGCTCGTTGGTTAGTTCCGGTTTCATAGTGAGTACTTGCAATCCTGAAATCTTTCTTTTGATCAAAGAAATGCTCGTGTTTTTTTTTTTTTTAAACATAGGAAGACACTTGTATTCAGAATTGAAGGGTTTGTAATGGAATTCCAAGTGGACAATTCCTTGCAGCCCCTTGAAGCTCCTGCTGTGAATGTGTGTGTGTGACTTGCACATATGTGCATATTTCCTGTAAAATAAAGGCATTGTCCACATATGAGTGTAAAACTCAACCCAACTTTAGCAGCCTAAGAGCTCCTGGTGATAGCAGGGTTAGCTGGGAGATTCTTATTTTTTTTTATTAAATAATAGATGTGTACATTAATGCAATCACAGGGTACAGTGTGGTGTTTTCATATACAATATGAAATATTTTCATCAAACTGATTAACATAACCTTCATGTCATTTTTTTAGTTATTGTGTTAAGACGTTCATATTCTACTTTTAGAAAGATTCACTTGTACCCTTGTAAGATAAACCATAGAGGTGATCCCTCCAATCACCCTTTCTCCACCCATCCACCCTCCTCCCCTCCCCATATTCTTAGGCTATAATTAGGTTATAGCTTTTATATGAAAGCTATAAATTAGTTTCATAATAGGGCTGTGTACATTGGATACTTTTTTCCCCATTCTTGTGATACTTTGCTAAGAAGAACATTTTCTAGCTCCATCCATGTAAACACGAAGGAGGTAAAGTCTCCATCTTTCTTTAGGGCTGCATAGTATTCCATGCAATTCCTTTATTAGGTATATATCCAGAAGACCAAAAACCACATTACAACAAAGATATTTGTATCAGAATGTTTATTGCATCCCCAATTCATAATTGTTAGGTCATGGAAGAAGCCCAAGTGCCCATCGATCCATGAATGGATCAATAAACTGGTATATATATGCCATGGAATAGCTGGGAGATTCTTAATGCCTGGGCCAGTGTTGTGACGTGGCTAGGCGAGTAGCCTTCATATATTTTAATTATAACAAGAAAGCAACTTTCTGATAGAATGAGTGAATACAAACATGTGGCCACTTCTTGCATGAGTGCAAATGAAAAGTGATTGTCTTAGAGCTGTTATTTTTTCCTCAAGAATGACTCTTTCTGTGTGCCAATAAGAAGCTTTCAGGAAATTATTCTTTCTGGCACTGTTGGTGTTTAAGCACCAGAGTGCACGGGCATTCCATAACATAAAGTCACTTTGTTTTCCAAGTTAATTAACTGAATGATTCTTGAAGTCTGACAATGAAATATAACATGAGAACAGTGTGAGGTAGTTTTCCCCATTTACTCAAAAAAAAAAAAAAAAAAGAGAGAGTGCTGTCCACCCCATTTCATATTAGGGTCGTCACCACGATTATCCTGAATGGGGGTGGAGAGTGAGAGGAGAGAGGCTTTATGAATTTCTGTTGATCAGACATTTTCCATGGCCACAAAATAATCCAGACTAGTGTTTCTCAGATTTTTGTGTGCATGTAAATAATCTGGGAGTCTTTGGAAAGTGCAGAATATGATCTAGTAGGTCTGAGATCCTTCCTGCCTTTTTAATAATTTCTCAGGTAAAAGATATGGTGCTCCTGGTCCCCTCTGAAATCTCTGTATCTATATTTATAACTCTGTTTATGCAGCTATAGCAATAGCCGTATCTACACGTGTATAGCAACAGCTGTATCAGTCGGTATGGAGGGAGAGAGTGAAGGAAAGGGAGAAAGGAAGAATGGAAGGGAAGAAGGAAAGAAAGAAAGAAAGGAGAAGGGATGGTGAGAGAGAGGGAGAATGAGAGGGAGAGTGAGAGTGAGAGTAGGAGGGAGGGATGGCGGAAGGAGAGAGAGAGAGACACCAAGCTTCTGAAGGGTTGGAGGGTTCTGGGCTGCAATGAGATATTCCCACAACAGCCTGGCCCCTCCACCCTGTGCATTAAAGAAGGTCCAAGCAAGCAGAGATCTTGGAGTGAATAGATCTGTCCACTACCTCAGCTGCAGCTAAAATCAGAGTTAGGACAAGAGAACATGACACAGGCACCAATAGCATCTGCCACACTAGAGCACAGTGGCGTGTAAAGGGATTGTGTCTGGCTGCCACGTTGACCAGACATGATATTAACTGCTCAACGCAGTAGGAATCCACAGACGTGGCCCTGAAACAGATGCGGCTCCAGATAGAAGACCCAGGAACAGATGTTCAGACCCTGAAAGTCAGGTACAGATGTTTCAAAACTTTAGCCCAGGTGAAGGTTCTCAGATCAGTACCAGGGCATCAACTTGGTGTCTGCGCCCTTATCCTAAAGCCACCAGGGAGTGCACTGTCTTTTATTTATGAGGTCAACTTGGTCACCTTGGGTGCTGAAGAGGGAGCTTTGGCATGGGCTGTGGTCAGCTCCCTATATAATTGGATTAAAATTACCCTCATACTTACACATTGGGCTAAGTGGCTGGGGTTCCAAGCACCAGGCTGCCTTGCTATACTCACAAGCTGTTGAAAGAACACTTGGAATACATCTTACTTCATTATTCACTTATGAGCAACTGTTGACCAAAGATGTCCCTTTTGGGATCATAGAAATTTAAAGACAAAGGAAGGGAAGTGAGGTTGTGGAATATTCTTTGACATTATAAATGTATTAGGTACCAGCGAACATCCCAGTCATGAAAAGGATTCCCTCGATAGGAGGCTATGGGGCTCAGAGGCACCACCGACTCATTCATCACTTTCAGGACTCATGAAGCCAGCGCTGCAGAGTTCCCCACACCCTGGGAAGGCTATCTCTTTTATCGTTGTGCAACCATAGGGGCTCGGATGATTAAACATCTCTAATGAGCCTAATAGGAGACAATGGCAGCTTTTATTTACCTAGGGGCAAGTTAGGGCAAGAAATGCATGTGGGCTGGGGATCATTTGTGCAACATTTAACTAGGGAGGGGACAGGAGGGAGCGGGCGTTTGAACATCAGCTGGCCTAAGCACGTGGGAGTGCCATTTTCCCATTGTACACAGGACAGCTGTGTTGTCCAGTCCAGGGTAGGAAAGAGAGATGGAAACCCGCACAAGCAGGAGGGGAGGGAACTAGCCCATATCACACGCTTGGAGTGAATTCCTTTGCTTCCACATATTGTTTTTATAACAAACTAATGTATTACAAGAAACTCAAAAATAGCTATTAAAAATTATCCATTTTACATATGCAAATAAATGCTTAGTGACCTTAACAGTACTTTTAAATCTACTTTCTAGATCTAAATCTACTTTCTAGATTCTTTTAAATCTAGAAGACTGATAATTTCAAAGTTAGATCTGGTGGAACCCATGACAAAGAACATCCTATTTAGGATAATTTTTAAAACGGGAGTGTTATAATATTATTATTATAGATGAAAATTTTGGTACATAAAACACATGCCGCTATGCTCACTCTAGTGGGTGTTAATGTTGGCTGTACGTTTTCTGGAAGGAAAGTTACTTTAGCCTGGGCTGCCATGACAGGTACTGTAGATTAGGGGGCTTTTCTGTTCTGGAAGCTGGAAGGCCTAGATCAGGTTCTGGCGGGGTCTGGTTTTGGTAAAAGGGCTCCCTTCCCAGCTTGTGCTCATACTGCCTTCCCCAGCTACAAAAAGGAGAGGGCTCTGCTCTCTTGTCCTCCTCCCACAAGGACAATAGTCCTGTGGAATCAGGCTCCTGTCCTTCTGCTCTCATTTAAACCTTAATGACCTCTAGAAGCCCTGTCTCTAATATATAGTCATAGTGGAGATTAGGGCTTCAACATGTGAATTTGGGAAGACAGAGCTCTGTAAGTAGCAGACATCTAGGAAAGAAATGAGAAGTGAAAGAAGTGAAAATGTTTTGACTCACTAATGAGGTCTATGAACTCCCGAAATTGAAGTGCTGAATCTTTGTCTGGTACTGATATCTTCAGGCTTACACGTCTTGGTCGTCAATAAAACTTGCAGGCAAGATTATACGGTCCTCTTGCTTGTATGAGCTCACTACAGCCCTGCTCTCTCTTTAAGGCCTGGCAGAAGCTCTGCCTCTTTCAAGATTGCTCGAGTCCCTGGGACCTTCCCTGTTGCCTGCCCCCATTTCCTATCCATGCAGCCATCATTGTGCCTTTTATGTCTTGATTCTTCTCTCCTTACTCCTGCAGTTTGCCTTCCAGGGTGACTGAGGATTTTCTGATGACAGAGAAAACAGCTCTTCCTTCTCCTGTCTCCGTGACAGGGTTCAGTAAAGAGGGATAGCTCACCCCACTACCGGCAAGCTCTGTTTTCTTTCTCTCTTGGAGATCTGGTTCCAGTAATTTTAGTGCACATAGAGCACAAAACTGGCTTCTTGTTTGCAACTTTAATCATCTCAAGAGTCCTGCAAGAAAAGCTTGGTGAATAAACAGGCTAAGAAAGGAAAAGTAGCATTCTCCAAATCATGCAGCCGGGAGGCTGTGGATCTAGGAGATGAAGAATGGAACCTGCATCCCTGGTCTCACCTTCCTTTACGTCCTTTAATTAACCTGACTCTGAGGCAGGATGCTCATGTTTGCATTCTCCTCTGCCTGGAATCCCATCTCTCCTGTCCTTCACTGTACTCCCAACTCATCCATGAGATCTTTGCTCAGTCCTGCTCCTTCTGAGAGCTCTTCCCTGAAAAGCTCCCTAGTACCCTCTCTCTCTCACCACTCAGTAGATTTTTTTCATAACGATTTTAACATTATAATTTTTGTTTCGGTAATTTAGCTGTTTTCTTATTTATTGTCTCAACTGTCCCCAGAATTTAAGTTCCGTGGAGTCAAGGAGTCTATCTCCTTCTTCACTGCAATATCCCCTGTGCCTCAATCTATGACTATGCTCCCAAAAAATATTACTGAAAGAAAGCAATGATTTGGGGATACTGTTAAGTATGTTTTAGAGAGGGGCTGTCTGGAAAGGTGCACAGCATCAGCGTCACTTGGGATCACCACCATCACCACGACACTCATCACTCTTAGGAGTGCAAATTCTCGAGACTCACTCTGCACCCCATGAATCAGGAAACCTGGGGATTGGCCCCAGAAATCTCCCCATTAGCAGGATGTGCAGGGCTTCCGAGGCACAGTTAAGCTTGAGACCCACTGGCAGAGCTCTGCTTCTTGTTTAAGGATACAGATGCGTTCCCTGTGGCACGTGATTGAAATATAGGCTCTTATCTGGGGTGGGGTCAGAGGGTCTGCATTTCTAACAAGCTCTGGGTTACGCACATGCTGCTGGCCACTGACCCGCCACCCAAGTAATATTTGTAGTCACCTGGGGAGCTTTAAAATTCACCTTTAGACATTCTGATCTCATTCGTCTGGAGGACAGTTGAACTGGGTCTTTGGAAAAGCTCTACAGGCAATTATAATGTGCAGTCAAAGCCAAGAAACTACCCCATAGAAGAGGTTTTCAGGTGGGTGAATTCTCAGAACGGCACTGGTTGTGGAGAAAGGCAGTTGCACTGTAGGTCGTAGGTTGAAGGTGTCTGTGGGCCTGGGCTTTCAGAGAGTTTAGACACTGAACAGCAGGAGGACCTGAGTGTCCTATGAGAAACTCAAGAAACTGTGAACAGTGGGGCAAACTAAACCCCTCAGCCTTCTTACCAACTTAGGTGAGCAAACACACCCACTGCATAGAAGCATTGGACGATTCTCCATCAATACAGATCCAATGAGTGCTAAAGCCAGAGACGATTTCCTCCTGCGGACAAAACTCTTACAGATAATCAAATGTTCTAGGGAGTGCACCAGCTGGCCAGGTTAATTAAAAAACGACGCCAACACTTAGTGGTTTCGTGTGCAGTTTCTTTGTTATTAGGGCAGACTCTTTCCATAGAAGAGACAAAAGGTCCTACATGAAACCTCTGCTGGTGTCTGTCCTTTGGAACTTGTGTTCTATAAAATACATGATGCGTCTAGAGGATTCTTCAAATTTCAAATAAATTCTCCTTTCAGCTTCTCGGTCCTAGACACATTGGGTCATTATGTCGCTTCATCTTCAGATGCAGAGACATAATAGAGCTTTTGGTTTTTGTTCCTATTAATATGCTCAGTGGGGCTCCTTAATGAGGAGTGATATTTATTAGGATGTTTCAAGAATACCTCCAAAGATGAACAATGAGAGAATAAATAAAAATATCCTTCCCAGTAAATTAAAATTTAAGGAGAGGCACATGGGAAAGGACATCGTGAATGTACTAAAAAAGACACAGGAAGTGGATTGAAGCCCTTGGTTTCTAGCTGACTTGTTCTGCAATACTGAGCAGAGATTTTTCTCTATTTTTATTGTTCATTTCAGCGTCTCAGGCTGAGGGTTGGATGGGGAAGTTCTGGAAGGCATTACACAGATATAGGATAGTGCTGCTGAGGGGGGAGGTGACCATATTCTTCTCTGGAAAGAGTCCCTATGTTACCCACTCTAGTCACGGAGGCCAACCCAGGCCCATATTAGATGATCCTGTCCTCCCAGGTCATAATCCATTGTTCCAGAATGTAGACACAGATCTAAACCCAGCTCGTTAAATTGTCTTTCCTGAAAATTACAAAACTGAAATCCACTGGCTCAGAGCCTGGGACAGAGGCGCTTCAGCGGCATCCATGGAGAGGTATGCGCTACAGTGGAACATCGAGAGATGATGGGACGTGGCTTCTCACCTGCGCTGCCCAGTATGGTGGCTGTTGAACACTTCAAGTGTGCCTAGTATGATTGAAAAGCTCTATTTACACTGTGTTTAATTTCCATTACATCTTATTTAATTTTAAACTTATTAGTTGGTGGCTACTTGCACTGGGCAGCCCAGTTCTACAGTAGAATTTTATGGTTTTCTGCTCCTACTGAGGGAGTACCCTGGCACCTCCTTGGGTGTCTCTTTTGCCAAGTTTTGGCTGCTTCACTGCCACATTAATTTCATGGACACCCCAAGAGCTTTTCAATCAATCCCTGATTTATTTAAGCCAGTCAAAGGAACCTTAATTAAGATAGTGTATCAATTAGATAAGAGCTTAAATACTGTTCTTTCCTGGAGCCGTGTCTGTCCATCACTCGGAAACCACACAGCTGTGGAGTCACTGGGACTCTTCCCAGTGGTGGGTGTCCCACCAAAGTAGGAACTGAGGAAGGTGGAGTGACTCTGGAATAAGGCCTGTCGAATACCCTAAGCCAACTGTCTTATTGAGTCACAGGGTAATCCGGTATGAAACATGGAACAGTTAGTGGCATGATGAAGGTGACCTATTTAAGGTCACCTGAGACCTAGAGCACCAGCCTACGGATCTGGAAAATTTGAGCTCACATTCCACCTTCTCCTCTTTCTCTTGGGAGAGATGAGAGAGGCTAACATAGCCACCTGAGCCTCAATAGACTCCTGATCTACTGAGTCTAGATTGCAGTAAACTACCACCATATGGTAACCTTGCCTCTGCCTCTGCCTTATTTGCTGTTGTGGACTTACACAGCCTGTGGGGAACTCACTGCTAGTGAAGAGATGTGTGATCAAGTCAATCTGCTTTGCTCACACCTGGTCTAGAGGGCATATGGGTGCTTGGTCTTGAAGTTGGAGCAGAATTGGTCCAAAGGCTAACAAACCCAGAGTATACACGCAGCCATTCCACTAGAAGCATCCCACATTGACATTGTGGGCATAATCTCACTGTGAGTGACCTTAAGTCGCTTTACCACTCCATGAACTTCTTTCCCCCAGCCAGGAATAATAGTATCAACAGGGATTTTGTAGTTTAAATACTGCACTTGTTATTAATGAAAGCT
This sequence comes from Galago senegalensis, assembly GCA_963575145.1. NCBI lineage: Eukaryota > Metazoa > Chordata > Mammalia > Primates > Galagidae > Galago > Galago senegalensis. The sequence continues at coordinate 85,197 of CAUYTI010101416.1, forward strand.
ATAACCAAATAGCCTAAGAACATGCAGAGGGGGGAGGGAGAAGGGGGAGGAATGGGAGGAGGGAGGGGGTTTGGAGGGATTACTTTTGAGGTTTGTCTTATAGGGGTACAGGTGAATCTTCCTAAGAGTAGAATGTGAACATTTTAAAGCAATAACTGAGAAAATGACATGAAGGCTGTGTTGACCAGTTTGATGGAAGTATTGCAGAATGCATGTGAAAACCCCACACTGTACCCCAGAAGAGTATCAATGTACATAGTTAACACTCAATAAAAAAAAAAAAAGGGGTCGCGACCCACAGTTTGAGAACCACTATTCTAGACAATTAAAAAAAAAAATAAAAATAAAACATGCCCAGAGTTACAGAGCTGTGAAACCCTCCAGTGTCCTAGAGGAATAATTTTCTTTTCTTTTCAACATAAGGTGTATTTTGGAAAAAAGAATGATTTATACTTTCTATCCTGACATCATATCTTAATCCGTTACAGGATGAGGTTAAGTCAGCTGATGTGAGCCTCCCCATCTTGGAGAGCTCCCAACTAAATGTCCAAATACGAGCTGTTGCTTTTCCTCAGCTCCAAGGCCTGCTGAGACAAGCAGAAGCTCTCAGTGACTGCCCTGCCTCTCAGGTGCAATGACTCCTAGAAGACGCTGTCTGTCCAGTGGCTCTTTCTGGTCTCACATTCTAGGTGTCTGAAGCAGCCTCTAATATCAGCTCTATCCCTGTAATTCAAGGGACGTGGTGAGGACTTGGCCAGCTCCCCAGTGCTATGCAGACAAAAGTCCAGCAAAACTAAAGGATGTAAGTGACTCTGTGCCTCTCGGGATTTGCTACTGCTGACCCCTGCACACAGCGCCCGGTGTGCTGATTCACAGCTCAGAATGAAGTTTCATGCTTGCTAAAGTCACCACATGCATTCACCTGCCAAGTTACAGCCTGGCAGGAATAGGTTGTAGGTAGGTTCGCCTTCAGTTCCTGTTTTAGAGTTTTCTGTTGTTATTGCTAAGGATTTTAACTTAGACAAAGATGTCAGTTCAAGATCTGTGCATTTCTGGGGGAGGAGTGGGTCACAAGGAAACCTGTGTGATTCTCAGCCAGTGGCCTCTCCTGCACCAGGCAGTTCTGATGAGTGATATAAGAATTTTCAATAATGTTTCCAACTTCAGAACGAGGCAAACTTACATCTTTTTTTTTTTGTTGGTAGAAATGTGAGCTTTATAAAGATAAGTAAAAAAGGTGTTTCCCTTTTTATATAGAAGTAAATCTGGGTTTTTACTCAGAAAGGTTAACTTCTGAGCTGGGTGAGAAAGGGCTCCACAAATTGCAAGGTTGACCTCCTTCCCAGAAATAGGATGTATCTTTCGCTGGGTGTGATGAATGGAATAATCCCCAGTAATATTCAAGGTGCTTCAATTCAACTCTCCCTTTTTTCTCCAAATGAATAAAACCTCATACTAAGCCCTTAAACTTTAGTAGCCAGAGAAGACTAATAGTTCTCATATAATCAAGAGATGAAGTCTCACATAATGTACAATTCTGCCACACTTTATAAAAACAATGAGAGATTCTGAGCATAGCTTTCCAAGTTAAGCAATGTAATATAAGAAGAAATGATCTGGCAAATACTCTCCTTCCAAGTAGCAATGCACAGACCAAATGGACTCTGAAGAGGAGACGGGCCTAGCTAAACGTCAGACTGTGGAAACAGAAGAAAAGATTGAGACAGTCAGAGGGAAATATAAAAAAGACTAAAGCAAAAGGAGACCATTTTAGGGAAGACAGGTGAAATAACCAGATATGAAAGGAATAACTTTCTCTGAAATAGATAACTCACACAAAAGGGCAAAATCTTAAATGATACAGTGTATAAGAAATGTCTCCCAAATGAAGAAATGAATGAATCTGAAACTTAGAATGTCATACACTAAGTCTTAGCTCAGTAAAGCTATGGAATTTTATAGAAATGAAAATACAATTATTCAGGCATTCAAACTGAATAAAGCAAGCAACTTGAAAAAGGAAAAATCTATTCGATGTCAGATTTCTTCACCATAACCATGAATGCCAAAGAGAGTGTGTGTCTGGAACAGTCATCTAAATGAGATCCCTTGCTCATTGCTGTCTGCATGGCACCTGTGCGGATTATGGCACACAGACGTGATAAGAGACACTGAATGAATGGATGTAAGTATGAGGGAAAGCATGGCGGTTATCAGATACTACAGGTGGTCAGCTTCTCACTTACAGGTAAGGCACATTCTGAAATCTGAAACAACTCAGTCCCAGAAGTAGTCCAGTCAAGCATGGTTGAGTCAAAATAAGAAGCTCGAGAATGAAGAAGATATGATCTTGCATTACTTTTTAGAAAAACAATACACTCATTATTCTAAAAGAAGAGCTAGAATAAAAGAAAAAGAGAAGAAGAAAATAAAAGTTCAACTGTGCTGGAGAAATGGTCTGAGTTGGAAGACAGAACCAAGAGAGAAGCGGCTGTGGAGTGAGGGATTAGGGCAGTGCTGGACTGGGGAGAAGAGAAATCGGGACTTTATTTATTTTTTTTTTAATTTTTTGTAATTTTTTAATTAAATGATAGCTGCATACATCAATACAAACATGGGGTACAGTGTAATGTTTTCACACACATTCTGAAATACTTTCATCGAGGTGGTTCACATAAATTTCATTTCATTTGCATAGTTGTTGTGTCAAAACATTTACATTCTAGTTCTAGAAAAGTTCACTTGTACCCTTGTTAGACAGAAATATAGGTGATCTTTCCAGTTACCCTCCCACCACCCAGCCACTCTTCTCCCCTCCCCTTCCCACCCCTCCCCATATTCTTGTGCTAGAATTAAGTTGTTTCTTTCATTTGAGAAGTACATATTAGTTTCATAGAAGGGCTGTGTACATTGGATACTTTTTCTTCCATTCCTGTGATACTTTGCTAAGAAGAACATTTCCAGTTCCATCCATGTAAACATGAAGGAGGTAAAGTCTCCGTTTTTCTTTAGGGCTACATAGTATTATCAGTGGATTCTTATCTTCGTGGAGATTTTGTAAACCACTGCCCCACAGATATAAAGGGTAAATTGTGCAAAATTTAAAAATGTGCCTCACTGTTAAGATAGTTTTGTTACATGAAGAATAACAGAAATTGATAATATTATTTGCACCAGGGAGTAAGAGTTAGTTCACTATCCCTGAAGGAGGCTAATGGGGAGTTTTGGATGAAAGATTTAAGGATCTACCAAATGTTGGCTTCTCTGTGTTTGCATCCAACCAGTCTTGTCACTCCCTAGCATGTCCCTAATTGCAGACATGGGAATATCTAAAGCTGTGTCTAAATAAATAAATAAGTAAATGGCATAATTTCCTCATTAAAAATAAATGAATATGTGGCTTAGTGAGTAGTGCACTGGCCCCATATAGTGAGGGTAGTGGGTTCAAACCCAGCCCCACCCAAACTGCAACAAAAAATAGCCAGGCATTGTGGCAGGTGCCTGTAGTACCAGCTACTGGGAATTTGCCTAGCCAAGGAGTTGTAGGCGGCTGTGAGCTGTGATGCCACAGCACTCTACCAAGGGTGACAAAGTGAGACTCTGACCCTAAAGATTAATAAATAAACAACTAAATAAAACTGTGCCTGGAACTGGATGACATGGGACCTCAGGTATGCTGTTTCCCAGAAGGTCATGCTGTTACAGACCACATTATTATTCTCTAAAACTAAATAAACGTGTTTCTGGGAAAACCCTACTGTTTTGCAGGTGCTTTTTAAATACCAACTCAACTTCATGTCTAGAAGACAGCAGAGTAGGCATTGCAAACATTGATTATCTGACTCACTCAACTGGAGAAACACAAGGTAAGAAATTTGTTTAGAAGTCTGGTTATGCAGTTAGGTGTATACAGCATGAAATAAAATGAAGGCAGTCAGGATGAAGGAGATTAGCCAGATTCCAGAGAGATTTAGAACTTTGATGCAATGAGGCTAGAAGAATAATGTATCATTAAGGGTGAAGGATAAGAAAGAATGTAAAATAACATCCAAGTTTGTGTCCCCAACTGCTAAGTAAGAGACACAGGGTGAAGAATAAGGGTTAGAGATGATCATGAATTCTTTCCTATGCGTCTGGAAATATACCAAGAATGAATGTGTTCAAATTAATAGCATTTACCTCTTTAATTTACAGAAATTAATTGAATACAAATGGGCCTATTTTTAGCGTACTAATATTGTAGAATTGTATTAGTGCTGTTCCAGTTCACATTATTTTCCATCAGAAATTTTCTCTTAAAAAGGATAAAACGTTCTGTTTAATACTCTCATACATGTACTGGATTGTCTTGCTTTCTTGCCGTTTTTCTATTTTTAATAAACTGCTAGACAGTTTCTTAGTTATCAAACTGCAAGTCTTCCCTTTTTACAACTATAAGACTACATGCTATAGTCTCATATTTGAACTCTTATAAATAATGTAAAGATATATTAACACATTGTCTGGCACAAGGAACATACAAAATAAATTTTGCTGTATATGTATAAAGATAATTTCCCTTACTTATAACCTTTTTTATGGGACATAACTCTTTCTATTTAAAATTTATGTGGTTGTCTGTTTCTATACCTGTACTTCACACGTGATTATAAGATATCTAAGGGAGATTTCCATATCTGACTGACTTAATATTCAAACCCCTACACTGTTTTCTCAGGAGCATTCAATATATTTTGTTTAATAAATAGCTTATTAAATGAATAATGATTCTTTTCCATATCTGGGGAATATACAAAGAAAGAAAGAATATTGTTTGTTGTATTCAACCTACATATAAATTTGTGAAGACAAGAAAAGTTAAATAGTTTGTTTGGTCCCCTATAATTTCTATATAGTTTTATAACAGTCACAAATGCACCCTCAGTTTAATCACCTAACATAGTTTCTTAATTATCACACATTAATAAAAAATATTTTCTCTAAGTATGCATCTTGCTATGAAATGGTACTAAATACTGAAATCTTTCCAGGATGATGAAATTCCTGGAATGTGTGTGTGTGCGTGTGTGTGTGCTAGTGTGTGCATCCTCAATGTCACTAGTCATCAAAACCACAAAGACATATCACTTCACAGTAGTTAGAAATGCTATGATAAAAATCATGAAAGATTACAAGTGGTGGTAAGGAAGTAGAAAAAAGGGAAAATTTGCACACTGTTGGTGGGAATATAACTTACCACAACATCTGTGAAAAACAGTGGTTCCACAAAAATTAAAATATAAATACCATCTGTAGTCTCAGCTACTTGGGAGGCTAAGGCAAGAGAATTGCTTAAGCTCAAGAATTTGAGGTTGCTGTGAGCTACTACAGCACTCTACAGAGGGTGACATAGTGAGACTCTGTCTCAAAAATAAATAAATAAAATACCATGTGAGCTAGAAATCTCACTACTACTACTCTGGGTATATATTACATGGATATGAAATGAATAGGTGAAGTAAATATATGCATTTCCATGTTCATTACTGATTATTCACAATAACAAAGATACACAATCAACCTAATTATCCAAATAAATGAATAAAGAAAATGTGGTATATGTACGTAATGGAATACTATTCAACCATAAAAAATAAAATCATGCCACTTGCAACAATGTAAATCTGGTGGATATTAAGTTAAGTGAAAAAAGCCAGCCACAGAAAGACTAATACCACATTATTTCACTTACTCATGGAAACAGAGTAAAGTGGTAGTTGACAGAATAATGAAGGTGGTGAGTTGGGGAGATACTGGTCAAAGGATACAAAATTTCAGTTGGACGGGAGTAATAACTGAGGGAGATCTATTTATATAATTGTGACTACAAGTTAATCATACATTTTACACTATTAAATTGGTAAGAGAATAAATTTTGTGTGTTTTCATATCAAATAAAATTTAGTATATATGATGCTAGTATAGCTTGATTGAGGCATTCCACAGATTTGTGTATATATATCTATCTATATATAGATAGATGGATGTACATGATGTTTGAATATGTATACATTCAAACATGTTTATAACATTAAATATACAATTTTTTACTTCTCAAATGAATTTTTAAAAATTTAATCCAAATTAAAATAATAAATATTTTGAAAGTATTAAAAATATATTATAGGCACACATTTATATGGAAAGATGAATTTTATATATTATTAAGAGAAGGACATATATAAGAAAACTATCTTGCCCATTTTAAAAGTACTTTTCCAATTTAGCTTAAATAAATATGCATAAATGAATGTTCTCATTAAGAAAAAGACAATTAAAAAACACTACTCTCTAGTAATGAATAAAACAATTATCACATTATACTGCGGGTTTTAGCCAATGCTGTAAGACATCAGAAAAATAAAGCATCATGATCTGATATAATTTTATAGTATTTTGTTCAGTGAAATATTGAGGCACATTACTATGTAATGGGTAATACGTCTTAAAATTTTAATGTTGAATTAATTCATACAATTCATAATACTGACAGTTGATTGCCTTTACATGGATTGAAGAAGCATGCATAGCATATTCTTTTGGGAGTTTTTGGCTCCATTTCTTTGGTTTCATTATTTTTTGTCTTCGGAATGGGACAAGATGTTTGCATGCTACAAATCCAACAAAGGGTTAATAACCAATAATCTATCTACAATGAACTCAACCAATATAACATCCTTAAATGGTGTAAATGATTCCATCATAAGGGTTGAGGCAGCATATAAACTAGTGTGCTGTTGGTTGTTGAGGAAAGAAAAAAAAATATGTCCTAAAACTTAGAACTGAGCAAACAGTCTGCTTTGCCTCATTGTTTGCAGCTTGAGAGAAGAATTGCTGGTGATGGCCTATTTAAAATTAGACCTTGCTGCTTGGTTCTCTGCTTCTGATCTCTGTGTGACATCCTTCCCTGCTTTCATGTTTGTCCCCCTATAGGATCCTACTGACAGAAGATGAATCCTGTTATTCCAATGTCTGGCACAGATGGGGCCTTCTCATTTGCTTCGTCAACATGTTGATTTTGCCTCCTGACTGGGATTCTATACACACAGCTTCTCTCACGTTCAGCCCCAGACACCCTACGCAAAATCCAATATGGACAGAAGAGTTTTAAGTGTTGAGAATTGAAAATGCAAAGCTTTCTTCAAAAAAAAAAAAAAAGTAGCTGCTTACATAAGTACTCTTGAACCTTTTCTGTCACAATGCTATTTTATATGCTAGCAAGTCTTAAATTTTTGATATGTGGTTAATATCAGGAAAGATTTAAATTTGAACAAAAAATATTTTTAACAAAGCATAAGCTTATATATATGCAGGTATATACATGTTTGTATATATATGAAAAAGGAAAAGAGAGATGGGAGAGCACGTATAAACTTTACAGAATAGTAAAGATTTCCAGTGTAATATTTCAATGATTAAACATATACATTTATTTTAAGGGAAAATATCTTGTGTATGTGCAGCATAGCAGTCTGATCCATAAACTATATTTCCTTTTTTGTTGTTTCATACGGAAAGAACACTATAAGGGTCTTTACTTAATTTTTCTTTTCATATTTTCTGGAAAAATATGGAAACTATGTGCTTTGCAGTATCAAAGATAATTAGGAGCTAAGAAAGGAAAATGGTACATTTTCTTTTTTCCTGATAAGTACAAGCAACTAGTTATGATTCACTTGCAGGGACATTTTCCAGGAGATTCATGTTGATGACAGAGTAAATCCAGAACAACAATAACAAGTCCTAAAAGCCTGAGAAACGATAGAGGGAGACAGGATAGAATTTACCGAAATTTTCCTATTGGAAGTCAGATTAACGTACAATTTATGTTAGCTTACTTTCAGTGATATATGGAATACTACATGTGTAGACAATTGCTTTTAATTTTCTGTCTTATATTTTGATGTGTTACATTCTTAATTATAAAGGCTTATATTGTAGTATTTTCATAAATTTATATTTTTATAGGCAGGTAGATGCCCCAAAAGATTTCTAAGTAAAAATACTTAGAATTAACAGGAAAGGGTTTAGCTTAGCAGCCTACATTAGAAAGCATTGAGTTGCCAGTTAGTGGCAAAGTGCACATGTTTAAAAAATGACCAAAGACAGATGATTTAACTTTACAAAAATGAACTTGAACACCTTACCACAAATATTACACAGGATTACTAATTTCACCAACACTTTTAAAACTTCTTCTCAATCCTCTTCTTTCAGTTTCATCCATTAAGTGGTTCTTTTTCTTACTTTATATAATAATACACTTTTCTAGTTATTAGAGACACATAAACAAGAGGAACAGACATCTGGTCTCATGAAGTTTTGACTATTATAAGTTACATAGATATAAAAAAACTAAAAACAAGTTGATAAGAATGTGAAAATTAATGGTAGTTCTAAATTATCACAGATGCTCAGAAAGTATGGGTAGTATATTCTAAACATTAGAAGGAAGGTCAACGTATCCTAAAAGGGTGAGACGTTCAGAAAAATTTATAGGCAAAGGTGTTGATCAAGATGTACAAGCCAGAACAAAGGTACAAACTCACATTTTTCTGTTACTATGAGGAATTCCATCACTTGAGGAAAAGGATTCATACTTTAAAACTGTTGCTAGGAAAACTGTTAAATTGGCTATAAACAAATACATTCAGACATGAATAATAGAACCTGGAATCAATCTGCTATAGTTCTTCATACACTCTAGCATAATGAACTTTTATTCAGGTTGATGTTTAAAATCAGTGTGAACCCATCTGGATTGAGGGTCTAAAATCACTGATTTTTTTAAACTTTAAATAATATCTCCTAATTTTGTCCTTGTTTCACTACGTTTTCTCAGAAGAAATTGTGTTCAGAAAAATACTCTGATATTGCTGGAAGTAGAATTCTATTGATATTTTAATTCAAATGAGAATGAAAGTAAAATGATTGATAAAACAACTATCTGTTGTGAGAGTGATGAGGAGTTC
>CAUYTI010101419.1:0-14096 GCA_963575145.1 Galago senegalensis
CCTGTGGTCCCAGCTACTTGGGAGGCTGAGGCAGGAGACTCGCTTGAGCCCAGGAGTTGGAGGTTGCTGTGAGCTGTGATGCCAGGGCACTCTACCCAGTGGGACAGCTTGAGGCTCTGTCTAAAAAAAAAAAAAAAGAAAAGAAAAGAAAAATGCCCCGTGCCACTGTATAGTGGCAGATGGGCTCAGTTCCCCAATGTGGAGTCACCCCTCAATGCTCAGGGGCATCCTGGCTGGGACAGAAACAGAAGAGCATGTTTTCCTGAGATGGGGAGCCCCCAGCACCTCTGGGCTAGAAAGTTGGAGGAAACCCAGGAGACCACCTGAGTTTGCACAATATCCTCCAAGGCCAGGGAGCTGCAAGCGGTGCTCAAAGACACAGACGGTCTTCCTGCTATTGCTGCGAAGCAGGGCAGTCTGACCCTCTGATGCACAGTCCTGAAGTCTACAATTTGGGAGAGCTTCAGGCCCCTTGTCTACATGATAGAGAGTGAGCGATTATACGTGACTAAAGGTGAGTGGGTACTTCTCCTTCACATGGCCCCACAGACCACTGCTGCCAATGGCTCCTGAGAGAACAGATGGGAACCAGATGAGAGGGAAGGGGACGACACCACGTAGCCCTTCCACCTGGATGCCCAGGGCCAGGGTTTCAGTACGAGTTGGCCAACTAGTCCAAGTTTGAAAATTGAAAGTACCATGTCCCAGAAGCCTCTTCATCCCAGGGATAGCTAGCCAGCTATCCTGACAACAGGCCAGCCCCCTGCCCCTCAGTCCCCACCTCTGCCAAAAGCCTCCAGGCACTTGCTATTACACCCCTGCCGTGCATTAAGGAGGAGCAGCCTGTAACTGCCCCACTGTTAATCACTTAATAAATCCCACAGATGCATCTCCGATGGCACCCATGGGTGCCCAGACTACTGGGGCTAGGATCAGACCCCGAGATGACCCAGAAAATTCCCACCAGCTTTCACCGTTAGACAAAGCAGGAAGAACGAGCCTCTCTTCAGTGCCTCAGCCTGGCAGCATGGGGGGTTCCAGCCCAGTCAACACGAAAAGAGCTCTTTCCTCTGGAAGAGTCCCACGTGCAAGTGTCTGATATCCCTCGGATGAGAAGGCACCCGGACCTTCACTCACATCACGCAGCATTAAGGGAGTCTGAAGCTAGCGACAGGCATGGGCCAAACCTGAATGCCTCTAAAGACAAAGGACCAGCTCTTCACAAGGTGGTTTTCATTGCTACAAAACTTCTCCAGCTAATGATCAATTCATTTATACATAACTTATTTTCCGGACATTTTCCAGGGACCAGGTCATGGGTGAGTTGCTGTGGGAAAAGAACAATGAAACAAAGGCAAACTCCCCCTACCCCCAGCTGCTCTCACAACCACCCCCAGCTGCTCTCACAACCGCTGCTGAAATCTGTTATTCACTGTCAGGAAGGAAGCCCACAATCTCAAAGGAATTCCCTGGATCCCTTAGCCCACAATCTCAAAGGAATTCCCTGGATCCCTTAGTATCGATCTTCTTTCTCTCCTTGGTACTAGTGTATAAAGACAATCACTACATGTCACATTTTATTGTCCAAGCAAGGCTGCTATGGACTGTTTGTGGCCCCCTCTCCCCATCCCCCTTAAAAAAATATTGACATTGAGGCTCCAGTTCCCAATGTGATAGCATTCGGAGGTGGGGCCCTTGGAAGGTAGTTAGGGTTATATATTAGGTCATAAGAGTAGGGCCCTTATGATGGGATTAATGGTCTTATAAAAGGTGAAAGAAATAAAGTGCTTCTCCCCAACCCCAGTAACCTATAAGGATGCATCAAGCAGGTGGCTGTCTGGTCTACAAACCAAAAAGAGGGCCCTTGCAAGACACTGAATCTGCAGGCTCCTTGACTTTGGACTTCCAGCCACCAGAAATGTGAGAAGTAAGTGTTTGTTGTTTCAGCCACCCAGGGTGTGGTATTTTGTTGTAGCAGCTGAACTAAGACAGAGACCCAGAAGGTATCAGGGAAAAACACGTAACCAAATAATCTTTGAAGAACCTTTCTTGATTGTTGAACATTATTAAGGCTTACTCTCAGATACACCTTGAATGGTGATTAAATATGGCAAGAAAATACAAGGCTTGGCACCTGAGTCTCATCTAACAGATACCACATAATACTTGTAATTCTATCTACAGAAACTAATTAGATCAGCTCCAGCCTCTCTTGAAGAGACTAGTATCATGAATAGAAGGTTAGTGCAGGACAAAGACAGACAGCACCTGAGGCCAAAGCCTGGTGGCCCCCAGTAAATGGCAACTCTTAAAACATCTCTGGAGGCCTCATCTTGGGCAGCTACTCAAAGCTTGCTCAAGGTCGCAATTTCCCAAGAACTTTCCCCTCCATATGGGGAACAACATATGGGTCCTAGAGCTTAAGTGCCTCACTCACAGTGGACTTACCAACTCCACAAGTCCCCTTGTAGCATGTGGCAAGCCATGTGGGAGAAGTCCAAGGACATCTGTTCAATTATTGCCCAAACACTTAAATAATTTTGTTGGAACAAAGTTTTTCACAGTGTTACAGCAATAACTGATCCAAATGGACCCACATTCCAAACTCCCTCTTAATGAGATCATTCTTAGGAAATCTGTAGACATTTTTCCTGCCAAATTTGCACCTGAAGTCATTGGCTGGAGAATAGGTGTGAACTGATCTTCAGCCAGGGAAGTGATCAGCACAGTCCCTGGGGCGTGACTGACTCCAGCCTCCCTCTCAGGTCAGAAGAGCACCCACCTTTGTGTTAAAGGCAGAACTTACATGAGAAATTGTACTCTTTGCTCTGAATAGAAGGGGATTTGGGGTGGGAACACTATAGTAATCCCAGCTTTGTATTAGTAAAGTTCTCCACCAACTGGCTGGCTGTTTCCACGGGAGAGATTTAAATCCACTAGCGTCAAACACTAGTGCTCATGAGAACATGCTCTCCACGTAACTATGGAACATTTTATGTTATATTCCACAGTGACTCCAGGATGGAGGAACTGTTGTTATGATGAATATCTGGGCCACAAGCTTGTTAGGACAATACATTGGTCCCATACAGAACCTTCTTTTTGTTGTCATCACTGTGTTTTGTTTTGTTTTGTTTTTTAATCCTTAACAGGTATGGAACTGTTCAGAACCTTCTATTTTACTTACTTTCGTGTGAAGTAAGAGATTTCAGCATGGAAATCACAGGTCATATGCTGATTAGTGTGTCACACACAGCACACGCCAATGCTTTACGATGAGTGCTACACTTGCGTTTTACCAATAACTCCTGTAGGTGGCGTTTTACCAATAACTCCTGTAGGTGGCTTGCCCTGCATTCCTCATCCTCACCCCAGAAGAAACGTATGGGGCAGTGATGTGTTCTGTGTGTTTTATTTTGTTTTATCTAAGGAAAATAATCTTAGAATTTTCAAGCCGAAGGGAACCCAAGATTATCTATTCTAACCCCTCATCTTGAGGAAGAAGCCACCAAAGTGTAGAAAACTGAAAACAAGTAACATTCAAATAAAATGCTCCTGGCCACGTGCAGTGGCTCACGCCTGTAATCGTAACACTCCTGGAGGCTGAGGCAGGAGGATTGTTTGAGCTCATGAGCTCAAGACCTGCCTAAACAATAGTGAGGCCCCACCTCTACTAAAAATAGACGCCTGTAGTGCCAGCTACTTGGGAGGCTGAGGCAGGAGGATTACTTGAGCCCAGGAGTTTGAGGTTACTGTGAGCTAGGGTAATGTCATGGTGCTCTAGACTGGTTGACAGAGTCAGACTCTGTCTCAAAACAAAAACAAAAATCAAATAAAATGCTCCTTCATAACAACTTTCTCTCATTCACTAAAGCGAGTATGTACTCAAAGAGATCAAAATGCTCACAACCCTGGACCTTGGCACATCTAACTCAAAATCAAGTGGAAAAACATTCATCTCCTTCCTCATCAGAAAACCTGGGTAAACCTGCTATTATATTAATAGTTTTCTATTGCTCTTGTTACAAATCCCATAAACTATTCCTTTAAACAACACAATTTCATCTTCTTAAACTTCTGTAGGTCAGAAATGCAATGTGGGCCTCACCACACTAAAATCAGTCGGTAGCAGGGCTTTGCTCCTTTCTGAGGCTCTAGTGGACCATCTGTCCTTGTCATTCATGGCTTCTAGAAGCCACCAACATTCCTGGGCTCAACGCCCTTTCCTTCACCTTTAAAACCAGCAATAGTGGGTAAAGTCTGTAAGAGCCTTTCATGCTTTGGATTCCTCCTGCCCTTTCTTCTGACGTCTCAGCTGACTTGCTCAAGCAAGCATCTGCATGCTTATGTGCTCACAGGCGCTCATGCTCACTCTCTCTCTGTCTCCCCTAGACACAACACACAAAACGTTAAGGTTCCCCACTTCTAATGACTCACATGATTAGGGATATCCCACTCAGATATCCCACTTGGATTACCCAAGATAATCTCACCATCTCAAGGTCCTTGATCTTAATCATATTTGCAAAGTCCTCAGTGCCATGTTAGGTAACATTTAGAAATTCTAGAGAATAGAACTTGGAGGGGACATCATTCTGCCTACCATACCTGCCCACCCTTGTAACCCTACAGAAAACAAGAAATATGTATATAATGTAGGATTTTATTTTAACTTGAATTGAGCCCCTAAGGGTAAAATAATTTCTTCCGGTTAAATTACCCTAATTTTTTTTTACTAGAAGGCAATGAGAAAAACCACATAAATATGATACAATTTTGGTCAATAATTATGAAATATAAAACTCTATTTGAAATGTATCTCTTCATAAGATGAATAAGGCTTTTAAAAATTAAACCCATACATCTATGAATGACTATTACTTAATGCTAAAATAATAAAGTTTTAGCATCAATTCGATTCTTTTGTTTTTCCATACACGAGTGCCCTTAAAGCTTTTTGTCCTGAGTAGGTAGATGAGTGTGTAAGAGTTTAACTGCAGCCACATCAGTCAAATAAATCTCTGAATGCCTTTTGGTTGTGTAGACAGTGATCTAACATCACAGTTATTTTTCATTGTCTGTCAAGGGATGGTCCAAACACATCTTAAGCACGGTTTTGTTATAAGAACAGTGTCTGGCCGGGCGTGGTGGCTCACACCTGTTGTCTCAGCACTGTGGGAGGCCGAGGTGGGTGGATCATCTGTGTTCAAAGGTTCGAGACCAGCGTGAGCCAGAGTGAGACCCCGTCTCTACCAAAAATTGCCCGTCGTTCTGGCAGGCGCCTATAATCCCAGCTACTTGGGAGGCTGAGGCTAGAGAATCACATAAACCCAGGGACCCATTGGCAGAGGTTGCTGCGAGCTATGATTTCACAGTACTCTACTGAAGGACACAAAGTGAGTCTCTGTCTCCATAAAAAAATAAAATAAAAGCAAATTTTTTTTAAAAAAAGAACAGTGTCTTTCTGTTTGGCACTTGGAAGGTTTTTACCCCCTAGGACAAGGTACCATATTAAGCTTTTAGAAAGATGAGAGGAACACCTTCTTTCCTGGTAAATGGGATAAGGCAGGGCAGGTGTATTTTTGGGCAGATCAGCCTTATCCGTAGATACCTAACAGTTGAAAATCTGAAAATTTAGTCCCTAAGAGCCTGTAAGTCTTTGCATGTACCCTGGCTAGAATATCTTCCTTAATGCACAAGGGTATGGATAAAGTCATTTTGAAAACACATAAGCTAAAACTGAATTTTCTCTACAGGTAACATGATGTCAGCCTACTTTCCACCTCCCACCCTTACCCATCGATGCCCCTTTCTGGATATCAGCTTGAGAAACTAAAATTGCTTATACCCATCTAAATTTGCTTTCAAGGGGAACATGTGTCAAAATGACTTCCTCCCTTGACGACACGTTGACCCCTAGCCTGCTGCTATTTTAGACACAGGAGATGAGTCACTGAAATTTATACCGGCACCTTGTCCCTGTCTCAGTCCAGCCCCAGGGGCTCTGCTTGCTATATGACATAAATTAGCAGCAGTGGTTTAACTTGTCTTTGTACCTTTAGGACAAAATCTGTAAAACAAACCACTCAACCATGTACTTTCCTCCCACGCTTTAGGAAAGCTATTCAACAATCCAGCATTTCATAACTGAAGAGGAGTTTCTTTTATTACTCTAGTATCTGCTCACTTTGCTTTCCCCAATTTTTCCCTCCTCTCCCCAGGTATAGAATTAGTCCATGTCCTCTCCTACAGTGTGGTGCCTTTACAAAGTCTTCTGGTTATTGTTCACATGCTGCTTGGTTTCACAATGATGTGGGCGTCCCTGACTTTCTGTCTTCCCTGGGGCCACATCCATTGGTTCCATCCTCATTTGATTCCTGGGTCCTGACCACCGTTCCTTGAAAATCCCTCCTCCCTCACCACCAGCCCATCTATGGCTCTTTATCTGATCGTTCTTCCTCAGTTTCCTCCACCCATATCCCCTTTGCACACTGCTTATCTCAGAGCTTTTTTTTTTTTTGAGACAGAGTCTCACTTTGTCACCTTGGGTCGAGTGCCATGGCATCATAGCTTACAGTGACCTCAAACTCTTGGGCTCAAGTGATTCTCTTGCCTCAGCCTCCCAAGTAGCTGGGACTACAGGTGCCCGCCACAACATCTGGCTATTTTTAGAGAGGCAATCTCACTCTGGCTCAAGCTGGTCTCAAACCTGTGAACTCAGGCTATCCACCCACCTCGGCCCCCAGAGTGCTGGGATTACAGGTGTGAGCCACCATGCCCAGTGTTCTCAGAGCTTCTTAAACTTTGCATGATGCAATACCAGAGCCAAATTGTAAGTTATCTTTTCCCAAATCAGTGAGGAAAAAAAAAGTTAGTAACAATTTCCTAATAATTCCTATTGCTTTTCTTAAAAGCTTGCTACTTGGCAGTGGGTACTGCCAGTAAATGACTACAGTAAACAAATATTGAGGATAAAATGCAGAAATATTTATATGTAACTTAAGCATTTCACGTAAATGCTCAGGGGTTGGAATTTTACATTACATACAAAACAAGATCTCGTATTTTACTAGCAAAAATGAGCTTCTCCACATAACAAAGTACATCCACATCTTCCTCTGTGTATCTGCACGTTTACATAGGTGTACGTACTGTAAATACGTATGCACTACATATCAGCACTAAAATTACCTTGCTTTTCTATTTGCTTGATGACTCAACATGTAAGAATGGCCCACTGAAAAAATACTCAGCTATTGCTGCAGGGAAGGCAAATTAGTTCAATCTTTCTGAAAACCAATTTGGCAGCTTCCTATGCATCTGAACATGCGTCTACCACACAGCCCCCCTAGTCCAGTCTCAGGTACTGACCCAAGGGAGATAAAAGATTTCCACACAAAGATTTGTAAATGAACGTTCACAGGAACTTTCCTCTTAATAACCGGACCTGGAAATAGATGCATGCTCGTCCGCAGATGAATGAACCGCAGTGTACAGTTACGACCGAATATTACTCAGCAATGAAAATGCACACACCATAAACAAATGACACGGATGAATTTCAGAGACATAATGCTTTCAGAAAAACAGCCCGATAAAAAGAACACATGGTTCCTCTTGTCTGAAACCTGAGAAAAAGCAAAAAGAATCAAAAAGTGACAGAAAATTGGGCGGTGCCTATGGCTCAGTGGGTAGGGTGCGGGTCCCACATACTGAGGATGGCAGGTTCAAACCCAGCCCCAGCCAAACTGCAACAAAAAAATAGCTGGGTGTTGTGGCAGGCACCCGTAGTCCCAGCTACTCAGGAGGCTGAGGCAAGAGAATCACCTAAGCCAAGGAGTTGGAGGTCGCTCTGAGCTGTGATGCCACAGCACTCTACTAAGGGCAATAGAGTGAGACTCTGTCTCAAAAAAAAAGGGGGTGGGAGGTAGACAGAAAACTGACTAGTGGCTTCCTGGGGCCAAGAGGTTGGGAGAGCCAAACTGTAAAGAGGCTTGAACAAGCTTTCCAGGCCAACAGAGAGGTCTTATACTGTGATTGGGGTGGTGGTATACTCATTAGTTAAGACTCAAAGTGCAAAATGAACACTAAAAATGGATGCATGTTATTGCACAGAAATTATAGTTCAATAAAGTTAATATTCTTTTTATTTTTTTTGTAGTTTTTGAACAGGGTGGATTTGAACCCACCACCTCCGGCATATGGGGCCGGCGCCCTACTCCTTTGAGCCACAGGCACGGCCCAAAGTTAATATTTGTTAAGTGGCCCAATGGACTTTTTGCAAAAATTTAGAGACAATGCCAGAGATCACCAGATTTGCCAGGAATACAGGCTTACGTGGTAGACATAAACTTCACCTTGAGTGACTCTACAGGGGCAGACACCAGGAGGGAGCATGACTCACTTTAGAGATTTCAGGGAGCTGATACATTAACACTTGCTGAAAATGCCATAATTTAAAGGATGAGACTTGAGTCCATCAGAGGTAGGATTAAATCGGTGGGTTCCGGGTTGAGATCTGCATTTAGCTGGGCACAGTATGGGCTTTGAGCCCCATTGGAGGGCTCTTCAGCTAAGAAGCGCTACTTCTTCAAGACGGCAGTCCTCAGATTACCATATCCCCGGGTGAAATAAAGAAACGCTGAGAGGTTTGCTGGGCTTGAGACTCTTTGAGGGCACCGTTCACTGGCATCAGAAATATGTGGAGTGCCCAGTTGACTGGAAGTGACATCCCTGAAGACTGGGCTGGAGAAGCATCAACTAACTTGTTGAAAGAAACTTAAAGAAATGCTCCTCTCTGCTCAGTCGCCCTGTGTGACAATTCAACACATCAGGTTCCAAAGCTTGATCATGCACCAGAATCTCCTGGGGAACTTGTCAGAATGTAGATTTCTGGGCCCCAGCCTCAGAAATTCTGGTCTCATAGATCTGGGTGGGGCCTGATAGTCTGTATTTCTACCAAGTTCTAGATGACACTGATGCTGGTGGCCTGGGACCACACTTTGAGAACCACTTCCATTGGTCTTCTGGTCCAAGGCCCTCATATAGCTCTGAACTGGCCATATGTATGATTTAACTAAAAAGTAGTCTAATTAATTTATTTCACCAGCTCCACTGTCAATACCTATAACAAGAAAAAGGGTTAAAAAAGGGTGGCGTCACAGACGCCCAGAGGAGTAGGGTGCTGGCCCCATATACCGAAGGTGGCAGGTTCAAACCCAGCCCCGGCCAAAAACTGCAAAAAAACAAACAAAGAAAGGGGTTAAAAGAGAAAATTTCCTGGTGTTTGGAAAAGAAGCTAAATCATTCCTGTTTCAGACACCTTTGTATATCCAGTTTTTTTCCATTCTTAGGTTACAAGTAGCTTCTGTGTTCCTGACATTAATTTTGCCACTCTCTTATCAGTAAACGTGAATATTATACCACGTTCCACTGATAAATGACAGAGTCACAGTTTCCAAATGTACATCATTTTCTCTTGTCAAATGACAAAGATAAAGACGAGATAATTATGCAGGAACAACGAGAGGGAGGAAAAAGAAGAAATTACATTAAAAGTTGGAAAACAAGGAAGAAAACCACAAATCACAAGAGAATCACAAATTCCCCAGGGCAAAGAAACTAGGATTTGACAAGATGAACAGTCAATGGACAAAGGGGAGCGGCTTAAGGAGCAGAAAGTTTACTCTCTAGGTGAAAAGAAAACTACAATGTAAAAAAAGACTTGACATATAAAATACTGCCAGATAAAGTACAAAAAATTAAAGAAGAAAAACCGAGCCAAGAAAGAAAGAGGAGCTGTGGGGATTTTTTGTAATTATTTGATATAGCATACTCAAAATAAGATCTATCAATATATGGTCACTAGTGACTAGAGAGGGATTTGTGTCAGCTCTGAAAACAGCCCCATCTTATTTGTTGCATAAATATCCAACTCCAGGGAAGTAGAAATCAATGTCAGTTGTTCAGCACCACAGAAGTCACAGCCTGAAGTAGGCCCAGCTTCACCAGAGGTGGGAGAGGACATTAGGGTGTGGTAGGCAGAATAACGCCCCTCCCGCCCCAGAGATGTTTCCATCCTAATCCCTGAAACCTGGGGCGATGTCACCTTACCTGGCAAAAAGGACCCTGCAGGCATGATTAAATTAAGGATTTTTCTTTCCTGGAGACAGGGTCTCATTCTGTCACCCAGTTGAGAGCACAGTGGCGTCATATTAGCTCACTGCAATCTCCTGGGCTCAAGCAGTCCTCCTAAATAGCTGGGACTATAGATGCATACCACCGTGCCTGGAAAATCTTTCCATTTTTTGCAGAGATAGAATCTTATGCTTGCTCAGGCTGATATTAAAGTCTCAACCTCAAGTCATCCTTGGGCCTCAGCCCCCCACAAAGTGCTGGGATTATAGGCATAAGCCACCATGCCCAGGCTAAATTAAGGATCTTGATATGTAGAAATGATCCTGGATTATCCAAGTGGACCCAATGTAATCACAAGGATTCTTAAAAAATGAGAGAGGCACGAGGAAAAAATATAAATGTCCCAAAGGACATAGAGGTGATAGTAATGTAGTCCCAGCTGCACTAGGCCGCCTCCAAAAGGTGGACAAGGCAGGGAACAGTCCCCCCGAGAACCTCAGGAACAAGACAGCCCTTCAGACCTATTTTAGAGTAGCAACCTCCAGGATTAGATGTACAAGCCATTTAGTGGTTTAAGCCACTAAATTTATGTTACATAAAAGAAACTAATACAGAGGTGTTGGGGATTCTGGATCATTTGCCCCCCCCAATGGAAGGACACAGGTCTGGATTTTGCCACATCTTCCAATTTGTGAGGAGATGAGGCAAATCTATTTGAATAACATTGGCAACGATTAACACTGATCAAGACCAATAAAATACGACTGTGACATTGACTGTTGCTCTTTGTTTTCTTTATCAGGTAGGTCCAATCACAGGACCCATCTGAACTAAGGACAGAGGATGGATAAACCAATGGAATGTTTTCTTCTGGCTCAGTGCTCCACCCAGACGACAAACCACAACAGAGCTTGTCAAGGTCCAGGGCTCAAGTGTCCGTAGAGCTCCCGGATTTCTGGCCAGGATGTGCCACAGCCAAAGTGTGGCCCCTCAGCTGCTCCCAAGTCCCTGGGAAGCTAAACTTCATAGTGTTCGGTTCTTCTTACATGCCAGCTCATCAACGGGGCCAACCTGCTTTATAGAGTCTTTCTGGAAAAGGAAATTATTTCAGAAAAACAATTTGCCCTTTGCAGATGAAAGGAATTATTAAAGTGCTAAGTGTTAAGACCGTTACTGACATATGGCCAGACACATGGAAATAACTTTAAAAAAAAAAAACAAAGACAAAAAGAAACAGAAAACTCCAAATTGTTTTTCCTTAACGTAATCCTTCTGTTAATTCTATTATTAGGACACACTGTGGGAGAGGGGAAAATGAGGTTTATCAGGCTTTCAGAGACAGTGGCCTTCTTACTATTCAGGCACTCTGCGAACAATATTTATTGAATGATGCCTCTCCAAAAAGCTGAACGAGGAAAGGTTAGGAAATGCAAAAGTGTAAGATAGGGTTCTCACATAGAGGATTTTACATGGTCATTGGAAGACGAGAGAGTCCGAATATATAAAACATTTGGGGAGTAATTAACAGTCTATCTGCACTGAAGAATGATACCAAAGGTTTGCAAGCCAATGCAATATGTACTCAGGAGAGAGGGACGTGAATGGGACATACAGAGGTCCAGAGGAAAACTTCAGAAAGTCAGGTTCTAAGCTGAACCTTCCAGGATAGGTAGGACGTATATAGAAAAAGGATCAGATATTCCCTTGGACAGAGAACTGGCTTAGTGATGTCTCTCTTGCCTTGGAACCTTACATTTTTAGTTAAAGATGAACACCTAAGGAAATCCAGTAAATGGTGGCCCTTTGTCATATGATGAACTTATAACCAAGGCAAGAATTCCACAAGGTATGGGGAAGATTAATTATCATCTATTTCTATTCCATTGGGGCCTGAAATTATGAGAGGGGGTGAAATGTCGGTATTTCTCATAATTCTATACTTTGTGTTACACAACTGTACACATAAATGCAGATATAGGCTTCTGGAGTCTCCAATTACATCCTCAGCTGAAATATTAAAATAAGGAGAAGTCTCAGCTCCTGTTGGAGCCCAGGAGAAAGACACTTAGATTTACAAGTTGAGTTTATTTTTCTTAAAACACTGTTCTCTGAGTTACTTTTATCAGGACTTCAAGCAAGTACTTGTAAAATTTACCCTGCCCTTTTCTGCCAAAGAAAAGCAACTATAAATCAAGTAGCTTAAAAAACAAGAATAAATATACATGTGGGAATTTTTCTTCTGACCTATAGGTAGTTAACTATATATTAACCCTTACAGAATATAGCCTGTCTCTGTTTTAATTTTGGAATAGGTAGCTGCTGAATATGTGTACAGTTTGGTTCTAAGAAATCACATACTATGCTTTTAAAAACTACTGGGATATTACCTTGCATTCCTTCATGATCAAGAAAACATAAAATGTTTTTAAATGATGTATCTTTGAAAATCACCATGAATTTCCAGGTGGTATTCCAGAAGAAGACTGGAAAGGAAGCTTCAGATTCGGAGCACCGACCATATAATATCTAAATCCAAGTTATACTATTCAGATTTTTCCCACTGAAAATAGCTGCACAAACCCATTATTCATAAATCAGTATTCACTAAAAAAGCAAACTATATCTCTCTGCATAAATCCCAGTGGAAGGAGCTGCGTGGGTTTTCAGAGCTGAGTCTCATATTCCATAAAAGAGCAGTGATGTGTGAAAAGGAGCGAACCCCAAACGGAGCTTTCATGGCCCCTCCAAAGAACTCAATATGAGCACTTTACAGCCCTGGACAAGGCTACGGGGCTGATACATCTCATGTGTTTTGACCATACCTTTCTGTTACACTAGTCTCTTACTAGATATTCAAAAACTGCTTCTTTGTGACCCAGGAAATTGTGGGACATTTTTACTTTCTACGTACAGGTCACTGTGAGAGCCTGGCATTTCAAGTAAGCAACTCTCTGGACAGTCAAGGGTTTACACCGTTCTGGGCACCCACCTCAGGGCAGATCCAAATCCACCCCAATCCTCTGTGAGGTCCTCGAAGGTAAAGTTGACAGAAACCACTGTTCGCAAATGTTATAAATTAAGATTATCATAGGAAGGGAGCTTTCTGTTTTTGAAGAACCAGTGTGGCCAATTTATATTCTGGGCTCAATTATGAAGTGAATACATCCACAAAGATAATCTTCCCAGCAAAGAGACTGCTGCTTGAGAAACAAGAAACAAGTTTTTCTTTATATCCAGAAAAACCAGGTGTTCCAGCCCAAAGAACCTTCCAGAACATTCATCTCTTTATTACCTCACAAACCATCTTATCAAATGTTATTAAGAATCCCTGGCGAGCATCTGTACCAAGTAAAAACTGAAATTCTAAGCTGCAAACTTTACTTTTGAGGGCTGAGCGAGGTATCTAACGCCTGTAAACCTACACTCCAGGAGGCCAAGGCAGTTATCACTTAAGCTCAAGGAGTTCAAGACCAACCTGAGCAAGAGTGAGATCCCAGCTCTACTAAAAGTAGAAAAATTAGCTGGGTGTTGTGGGTGGCACCTGTAGTCCCAGCTATTTGGGAGGCTGAGGTAAGAGGATTTTGCCCAGGGACAACAGGGAGTCCCACAACAAAACTTTAGTTTTGTCAGAAATAAGAATACCATGAATTAGTCTGAGCAAATTAAATATTAAAGTGTTGTACGATATGTATTTCTAAGTATGAAGGCACCTGAAATAAAATTGATTAGAGCATCAATTTTGAAGAAAGAAACTAAACTCACTTGTGATCAGGAGTCTTTCTTATACTCACAAAAGGGGCTCGGTGCCTATAACTCAACCGGCTAAGGCGCCAGCCACGTACACCTAAGGTGGCGGGTTTGAATCCCCAGCCCGGACCCGCCAAACAACAATGATGGCTGCAACCAAAAAATAGCCGGGCGTTGTGGCGGGCGCCTGTGGTCCCAGCTACTTGGGAGGC
>CAUYTI010101420.1:0-62579 GCA_963575145.1 Galago senegalensis
GTTTCCGCACAGCCAAGAACACAGTAAATAAAGCGGGTAGCTAGCCCTCAGAATGGGAGAAGATATTTGCTGGTTATGTCTCCGACAAAGGTTTAATAACCAGAATCCATAGAGAACTCAAACATATTAGCAAGAAAAAAAAATAAGTGATCCCATCTCAGGGTGGGCAAGGGACTTGAATAGAAATTTCTCTAAAGAAGAGAGGCATATGGCCTAGAGCTATATGAAAAAATACTCCCCATCCTTAATCATCAGAGAAATGCAAATTAAAACTACTTTGAGATACCACCTAACCCCAGTAAGATTAGCCCATATCACAAAATCCCCAAACCAGAGATGTTGGTGTGGATGTGGAGAAAAGGGAACACTTCTACACTACTGGTGGGAAAGCAAATTAATTCATTCCTTTTGGAAAGACATCTGGAGAACACTGAGAAAACTAAAAATAGACCTGCCATTTGATCCTGCAATTCCTTTATTAGGTATATATCCAGAAGACCAAAAATAAAATTACAACAAAGATATTTGTATCAGAATGTTTATTGCAGCCCAATTCATAATTGCTAGGTCATGGAAGAAGCCCAAATGCCCATTGACTCACAAATGGATCAACAAATTGTGGTATATGTACACCATGGAATACCATGCAGCCCTAAAGAAGGATGGAGACTTTACTTCCTTCATGTTCATACAGATGGAATTAGAAAATGTTCTTCTTAGCAAAATATCTCAAGAATGGAAGAAAAAGTATCCAACGTACACAGCCCTACTTTGAAACTAATTCATAGATTTTATAGGAATGTCATAACCTAATTATAGCCTTGGAATATGGGAAGGGGGTGGGAGTGGGAGGTGAGGGATGGAAGGGGAGAGGGAGATTGGTGGGGTCACTTCTATGGTTTACCTTTCAAGGGTACAAGTGAATCTTTCTAAAAGCAGAGTATGAATGTTTCAACTCAATAACTAAGAAAGTGACATGAAGCTTATGTTGACCAGTTTGATAAGAGTATTTCAAAATGTATATAAAAACAACACACTGTACCCCATGATTGCATTAATGTACACAGTTATGCTGTAAGAAATAAAAAAAAAAAAAAACCAGCATTCAAGGTGCTAAAAAAGGATGTTAGAACAGTACCACTCTTGGGTCAAGGGCTGCCTCCCTGGCCAAATCATGGCACTTCCCCTGAGTGCTACATGAGGATGAAATTTGTTCCATTAAAGATGGCAACCCTCAGATTTGTGCCTCTCCTGTGCCAAAGCTCTTGCTCCCTGAATGCAAGTCAAAGGATTTCCCATCCAAAGTACCCAAAAGTAACCTTTGGGAAAGGGAATCCAAAGCCCAAAACTGAAGCCAGAATAGATAATCGAGGGACACATACACTTAATGTGGCCCACTTCCTGCAGCCCTCCCCCAGCCAGCATACAGGATCCGCCATCTTGCCCTTCATCTCAATTCCTACTGCATGGGTGAAGAAGGGAGCAATTCCTCTCAGTTTTCTTGGACCCAGGCCAAGGAGGCCTTTGCCTACCTGAATCTCAGCCACTTTGCTCATTAGGGAAAAATTGCTTTATCTAAAACTACACAGAGCCTTCCTCTGAGTCCTCTGGCTCCTCAGTAGAGGTTCCCTAGAATTCCAGATGGCAGCACACACTGGTCTTGGAGACCTCCTTCTCTGGTCATGTCAGGTGCATACAAAGGGCATGTTCCAGTTCTCACTCAGCAAGGATATCTGTATCCCAGATCATTTGCCTTCCTGGTAGCATTAGCTTTCTAAAACTGGCATTTGCTTATTATTAGTTTGTTCCCTGGCCTCAAGCTGGCTTCCATTCCTAACTCTATGCCTATGACATCCTTGAGTCACAGCCAGGATCCTGTATTCATGTACAAGAGCACAATCTACTCATCCAGCCATCTCCACTCCTTTACTGGTCCTCGCCTAAGCCACCTGCTGCCCTGACCATATTCTGCCAGTGGCAGCAGTGCTAACCCCACCCCTCTGGCTATGGAAGCATAAACTGGCACCAACAGCATGCCTTCCTCATTCTCGGAACCCTCTCGGGCTCACTCAATCCTGGAGCCACCATTGTTTTTCCTGCCCCTTCACTTTGCTTTGTGGTGCTTGCCCATTGGCTGTTCCCAGCCACCCACCTCCCATCCTCATTTCTCCACTATGGTTCTCCTGCCTTGTTCACTCTACTCAGTTTGTTCTTTTTCCACATCACCCATGACAGTAAGTGAGGAATGAAAATAAACATAGACCCCAAACTAGTAGGAGGAGGAAATAAGACCTGGATCCCAGATCTGAGACAGATTCCTAGCGGGGCCTTCTTTGAAGACCTTCAGAATATTAATGGCCACTTGGTGGTAAGGATATATCTAGTCCTGGCAAAAACCCTGAGAGCCAAACTGAAAACAGGAATGCAAACAAATATGCATAAACCCATGTTTATAGAAGCATTATTCACAACAGTCAAAAGGTAGAAACAACACAAATATCCATCAATGAATGGATAAACAAATTTTAGTATATCCATACAGTCAAATATTATTCAGCCATAGAAAAGAATGACGTGTTGATACACGCTACAGTGTGCATGAATCTTAACCATGTTATGCTAAGTGCAAGGATCCAGACACAAAATGTCACACATTGTCTCATTTCATTTCTGTGAAATAGTCAAAAGAGCTAAATTCATAAAGACAGAAAGCAAATTACTAGCCGCCTGGGGCTGGGAGGGCCATGGAGAGAGACTGCGTTAAGGGGGTGGAGTTTTGTGATGCTTGCCCATTGGCCATGGGGAGAGATTGCTTTAAGGGTGTATAGTTCCCTTTGATAGAAGTGGAAATCGGTCCATATTATGAATGTATCGTATATTTTTAAATGACTAATTTTATGTTATGTGAACTTCTCGATTTTTTTTTTTAAAAACCATGAGGAAATGTTAGCTAGATTTAGTCATTCCACAATTATGTGTACTTCAAAATATGTTGTACAAAGTAAATACATATTACATAATTTTATCTGTCCATTTAAAAAATAAATTAAAAAGTGTTACAGATGCATATCCATCTTGCCAAGGTGGTTAGCGAAGGAAGGAAGGAAGGAGAAGAGTTAGTCACAACTATTATTTGTATTGAAGTGCAGAGAAATCAGATAACTTGCACAGGTCCCACTACCATGTGCCTTACAATAATCCACACACTGTCCAAACTGCGAGAAACTTGAAGATCACCTAGTGCAATTGCCGGATTTTGCAGACTTGGAAACTAAGGACCAGGTTGGTAAAGTGACTTGCCCAGCAGTCCTGGCCAACACCAAACACAGAGCTTCTGGTTCCCAAGCAGGGCACTCTCTGCCCTACCACACTTGTGAATAATGTATAAGAATGTCAAAGCACAGTTGGATGGCGCTGTCCCATAGGGAAGCAGGAGAGACTCCAGGAAAACAGAGACAGAGAGTCACATATCCCCAAACTGTCCTGAGGCTGACCCTTCCCAGTTACCTCTTGAGTCTAATTTGATAAATTCAAGGGAAAAAACTAAACGGCATTCTCTCCTGCCACTCTACCATGGTTCTTGGAATACCTATATGAACCATCCATCTTCATTATTTAAATGCAGTATAATCTCCATGGTCGGCCACCTCCCCACTCCAACCACCTCCAGTTGACCTAATTTTCATAGATCAGACTTGCACCACATGCACATTTCAGCACAGTAGGCCTAGTTCCTTATGTTGACCTCCTCTATATGTGAACCAGTTTGCTACAGTTCCTTGGGTGGTCAACTTGCCACTGTATTTAGATACTTTAGTGGCCTAGTTCATCAGCCCATGTGTAACATTCACTGTGAAAGCACTGTGCCAAGGCAGGGTGTGGGGTTGGGGGCGGCAGTGTGAGGAATTAGAAGGATCAAGCCTTTGAATAGCTTAGAATCTTAGTAACTTTAAACTCTGACCATCATATTTAAGCTGAACAGAAAACAGTTTACCAAGAACTGGGGGTTTTGAGGAAGTCATGATTGGGTAGGGTCTCGGGGAAGAAGAATCTGAAGTCAGCATGGCAAGAATCTGTCCCCAAACATACATCGCTGGCATCACAGCCCTATGCAAAGCGTCCCTGACTCCAGAAAACCCTCTCTGCGTATCCATCCTTCGGGGTGACCAGCCCGCATCCCTCCAGGTGGGTGCAGGGCCCAAGAGGTGTGGCGCTCCCGAAGTGCGCGACCGCAGCGCCACCATGTGTCGGCACGGAGTCCGCACACTTGCCCCGGGCGTGTGTGGTCTGTTCCCTCAGCAAAGGCCGGCTAGGAGCCTAAGGGAGCAACAGGCACTGCGCTAAGGAGTTGTGGAGAGGGACAAAGCGTCGCTTACAGCACAGGGTGGGGGACGCAAACTCTCTACTGAGCTGCGACAAACCACAAGAACGCAGCTAACCCGACTCGGAGCGCTCTGAAGACGTCTGTGATGCCTAAACTTTAATCCTAATGGGAGGTGGAAGTTATCTAGGCTGGGGTCGTCGGAGGGAAAAAAGGAAGGACACTATATATTTTAGAACAAGATGTACCAAGTGTTTGGGCCAAAGTGAAAGAAAATAGCATAATTACAAAAATACAAGTATTTTAATATGATTGGAAAAGAGGCAGATGGGGGAAGGGGACATGAAAAGATGTGACGATTGGGAGGGAGTATGAAAGAGGATTTTGGGGGGACATGAAACCCATCAGGTAAGCAAACATGGAATCTGGAAGGGCCTGGGGCGCCGTGGTGAGGTCGGATTTTGTACTGCGAGCAACAGGAGACCCTAAAGCCTTCAAAAAGGAATGATAGTTTGCATCCCTGAGTGTAGAGCGTGGGTCGGAAGGTGGGGCACGCTGACCAGCAGGAGACTGTTGGATCAAGTACGTTGCTGGACTGTGACGACAGAGGTACATGGAGACATTCAAATGGCAGGAGACAGCGCACAATTTGAGGGAGAGAGGGACTGGCACCCAGAGCCCCCGGCTTTCTGTTGCCGCCATCCCTACCCCCAGTGGCTGATGGGAGGGGACGTTCACACAGGCCTGGAGATTTGGTGCATGGGCTGCGTGGAGCCACCACCAGCAAAGCCAAAGGAGACTTGGTAGCGCGGGTCCTGGCTAAGGCTGCCTCATTCCATTGTCCTGGTGCACAACTGCTTGCCTGCCACTGCCAAAGCTCTCTGCCTGCCTACGTTTGAGAATCCTTGTAGAACAGAATGTGGAAAGTTGAAAATGCATGGAAGTCTATCTCATGATTCTCAAATTCTCCCGCAGGATTCAGGGACAGATTTCGGTTAACCCTTAGAAGCAGAAACCCCAGTCTACAGTTTAGCACTGTTTGTTTGTCTTTGGTGCCCCCTGGTGGCCGTAATCCGGATTGCATAATTTCCCTCGGCCCTCTCCCCCTTTTTCTCTTCCTTTATTCCCCTCCCTCTCCCTCTTGCTGGATTAAAAGTCTACAGCCAAAAACCGGCAGAGAAGCGGATCTTATTGCTGAGAAAGCTCCTCTCATTGATACAGACATTGGAAAGCACCATGGACGTCCACATAAAACTTCTCAACCCACCCTCTAAAATCTTGCCCTCCTTTGGTTTCTCTGACACTACACTCCAGGTTTTCCTCTTTCAGGAAAGGCACAGTTGCTTGAAAGACCCAAGGGAACTCACACAGGTTTAGTCCCCTGGAATGAATTTGGGAGAAGAGAAGAGTTAATCTGTGAAGGAAAAGAGAGGATAGAGTTAGGTTAACAGGAAGGCACAGCAAGTGTCACGGAGGGGCAGAGGGGACATGTGCTGAGTGAGGATAGAAACAGGCTCCCTGCTGGAAGGGGTGTGCACCCCAATGATTGGACCAGGTTTTGCCTGGACATCCTTTCTTTGCACCCCACTGCTGGAAGCTGTCCTTGTAGGCATCATCTAAGTCCAGCCCTGTGAAGCAGCAATTATCTATAGAGCAGTCCAGTTTTTCCAAATGGACTCTTGTGGCCATCAAGCCCATTTTCCCCACAGCCAGACTATGTAAAGATTTTTGCTTTAAGAACTTTTTAGGCATTTCTGTAATTGTTAAATACCTGTGCCATTAGTTGTTTTCAATAGCAAGTGACCTGGGGTTGCTGTAGCTCTGTGTGACTTTTTAAAATTATATGTAGAAAGAAGAAAGGAGAAAGGCAAGATCAAGAGCAGGCAGTTGTTGATTAAACTTGTAGGGCTTTGAGCTCGTTCTGAGGCAGTATACAGTATTTGCCTTCTATTAAGGTCTCAACCAAATAGAAGATTTCCCCATCTCTTCTATCTCAGGCTTGGTCCTGAGCATCAAGACCTATCCTCCAGGGGAAGGGAAACGGGATGTGGGTTTCACTATTTCTCTCTCTACTTGGAAACTGGATCTAAGGTTGAAATTTTGATTTAGATTCAGCGGACCTTTTAATACTTGAATTTTCACCCAGGGATGGAGAGAAAGATACAGCAGACCATGTTTGAAGGCAATAGATAGAAAAAATTACACCATCTGCACTGATTCCAGTCTGTTCAGTAAACTAGTTATTACTATCAAGTAGATGGCAAAAAGCTGTAGCTTCTCGCCTTGGTACCCATAGCACAGTGGTTATGGTGCCAGACACATACACCCAGACTGGTGGGTTCAAACCCGGCCAAGCCAGCTAAAACAACAATGACAATGGCAACAAAAAAATAGCCAGGTGTTGTGGTGGGTGCCTGTAGGGTAGTTGGCAAGAGAATCGCTTGAGCCCAAGAGTTGGAGGTTGGTGTGAGCTGTGACACCACAGCACTCTACCGAGGGCCACAAATACTGGGTGTCTGATGAGGGCTTCTCTCTCTACTTTTAAGATGGTCCCTTGAACTCTATATCCTCCAGAGATGATGAATGTTGTGTCCTCTTATGACAGAAAAGATGGAAAGGCTGAACACTTTGTGAAGCCACTTTTATAAGGGCCTTAATCGCAATCAAAAGAGTTTTATTTATTTATTTATTTATTGCAGTTTTTGGCTGGAGCTGGGTTTGAACCCACCAACTCCAGTATATGGGGCCCACGCCCTGCTCCTTTGAGCCATAGGTGCCACCCCTGAAGCCACATTTATAAGGGCTTAATCTCAATCACAAGAGAGGACCTCTTGTGACTTAATTGCCTCCTAAAGGCTATACCTCTTAAGTTTCAACATGAATTTCAGATATTCAAATCACAGGACCAGGTGTTGAGACTAGACTAGCAGGTAGCTAGGAAGTGAATAAATATTGCCTCCCTCCACCCCTGACTGAAATTGAAGATTCAGTTTGGAGACTTGGTTTTTGGAGTAGAGGACATAGAAGCCCCAGAAAGAGGCAGGTGTCACTGTTACTGACTTTGTGAGAGTATTTCATCAAGCCCATCAGAGATGAATTCAACTGAACATGCTCTTAGCACCACTAAGGACACCCAGCACCATGCCAGTTTTTCAAGTGACATTATAGAGAAGTTCCCAGCTCAATCTGTGGTTGTCCTCAAGGAGGCATTTGATGTCTGGAAACATTTTTGGTTGTTACAAAGGAAACGCAGTAGAATATTAATGGAATCTAATGGGTAGAGGCCAGGAATGTTACTAAATGTCCTGCAATACACAAGACAGCCCCTGGCAACAGAGTTAACCAGTCCAAGATGCCCATAGTACTGAAGTTGAGAAGCCCTCTTACAGGGAAAGACCTAGAACTAGCATGAGCTGTTAAAAAATAAAGATGCCTATACTCCTCACCAAACAGTAAATTAGACTCTCTAGGTCCGGATGCTGCAGATGGACATTTTAACGTTTTCAGTTGGTTTTAATGCGCACCTAAGGTTTGAGAA
This sequence comes from Galago senegalensis, assembly GCA_963575145.1. Lineage (NCBI taxonomy): Eukaryota > Metazoa > Chordata > Mammalia > Primates > Galagidae > Galago > Galago senegalensis. The sequence goes on from CAUYTI010101420.1 coordinate 7,860, forward strand.
CATAAGCTATAGGAAATACAAAGTCACCCTCTAGTAAGAGAAGGAAGACTTCATGGGAAAAGACGATAACATAAAATAGGATAAGATGAAGGGACAAAATGAAAAGAAGAGGTAATAGTGACTGTAACTATGCTGGGGCCAAGCTCTTAGCTAAGGGCTTCACACATACCAACACATGCCTCGTGCGCTGGGTGCTATCAAGTACCACTGACCTATCTCTGGAAGTCAGCAGAGACCCAGAGAACCCAGGTCATTTGCCTGAGGATGTGCCACTAGGGAGTGACAGAGCTGGGGGTGAACTGCTGTTCTTTCTAAGTCACTGCACTCAACAGCTGATAAATTGCTTTGGGGATTCAGGGAAGGTCTGTGCAACAAGCTGAAGGGAAAGAAATGTTTCGGGGAAAAGAGTGCCTTGGAGTGCTGGTAGGATTTTCCCACAACAGAAGGTGAAACCGCACCCCAGAGCAAGCCAGGCCACGCATGGGTCACTAAACCTGACCCTTCACCCACATCAGGTCCCTTCTTGAGTTTTTAAAATCTCAAGGCTCAGTGTCAACTCCTTCTGGTTGAAATGAACAATTTTACTTAATCTCCTCTTCTAGCAGTAGATTTTTGTCTGGTTTTCTTTTGGTGTGTGTTTTTTTTTTGTTTGTTTGTTTGTTTGCAATTTTTAGCCAGGGCTGGGTTTGAACCCGCCACCTCCAGCATATGGGGCCAGGGCCCTACTCCTTTGAGCCACAGGTGCCGCCCTGTTTCTTTGTTTTAATAAAGTCATGTATATAAAGTAAAGGGGATTTTTGGACTAAACCTAAAACTCCTGTGTTTGATTATCCTTCATATCATATACTATTTTCCACAAATTATTTTTGGATTACCATCTTCCATGTCATACCACTTAAAAGATGGCAGTATTTGATCTATACTTAAGTGACACAAACCTACTGTGGAAATAAGACATCACTGAAGTCTGGCATCTTACCAGTTTTCTGTTTCAAATTCATGTTGCAACTACTGTAATTTGGGAAGTGTTCCTAGCGCCCATTTCTGCTAAATCACAGTATTTAATTCTTTCTGCTGATCTTAATGTGAATTAAGTCCTTATTTTAATGTTTACCATATGTCACATTTTAAAAATCTCTCCCATAAGTATCATTTTTGTAAAATGTTTACTTCATACTACTTCATATTTCATTTTATTCACTGAACCAGAGTTGGGAAGTAAGGTAAAGGTGCAGTGTTTAAGGAGGCTCTCAGTCTCACAATGGTGCAAATGTCACCCTACACTTGCCCAAACCTGAGTGTGTCTCCTTAAATATTGTACCCTAAGAACCTAGTTGTGGTTATGTATTCAACATGTTTGTTTATTAAACACCTGGTATGGGCCATATAATAGTAATAGATGAAACAGTCAAGGTTCTGACCCTTGGAAGTTTATAGTCTTAAGGATAGTTTTAACTTTGTAGAATTTGAATTACAACTGATTTTCCAGACACTGTCCACTGGCTGATGCAAATGTCATCCCACTCCCCTTTTTCTTTGCTTCATTCCACTTTCCACTAAGTGGACATGAGAACCAGCTCTGGCCAAAGAGAACCAAATGAAATTGCTGAGGGTTCTAGGATAGCTCTCTCATCTCTTTTGAGTTCCTCATGCATTGAGTGAAAATGCAATGTCTGGAGCTCTGGCAGCCTCTATGAAATCATGAGGGAAAGGCCAAGGCAATTACAGCCATCTCAACTTAGAGCTCTATCATTCCTGAGCTGATGAACCAATGTGAAAAACTGCCTGGATCCATATCTCTGTCATGTGAGAAACAAAATCTTTATATTATTTGCTTAACTGAATGTTGGTCAGGTCTTCCATTACTTAAACTGATACAATTGGCAAAAGTTCATTCCTACAGAATTTGGGCTGATTCTAGATCTTTACCTGGGCAAATTTAACTAGCAATCCAGAGTGAAGAGAGACTCAGCTCCCTCTGAGAATTCAAAGGAAAGAGAAAGTTACTCCATTTTAACTTCTAATTGCAGTAGATTTTTATTTTCAGTTAGTAGATTCTCCAACACTTTTAACTATGAAAGAGTTAAAAACTGCTTAGCATGATATTCAAGAACTCACTTAACTAAAACAATGTGGTAAAAAGCCAAGTTTAATAGAACATAGAGGCCCCAAGGTAACAAGGTCCTTATAAAAATAAGCATCTTCTGGGAATGTCAGGAGGCACGAGCTCTCTCATTAGCACCCTCCTTGCTGTCTCCTGCATTTCTCTCCTCCCTCTACTGTGCCTTAAGGCCCTGGGATTTTTACCAGGAAATTACTTACAATCTATTCTGAGTCAGATAAGCCAGACAGATGCCAGATCTTAACGAAACAAAGTAAGAAGAAATGTAAACTACACAAATGTAATCAAAGATTTGGTAGATTTGTATATGAAATGCAAAATAGATAAAATCAAGAGAGAAGAAACATTTGTTGCCAAACTTTTTGGTTTTAATGATTATACTCTGAAAACCAACGAGGTAATTTCTAAATATCTACTTTTTAGATGCCATGAAGTCCTCAAACTACAGCCCACGAGCCACATGCAGCCCACCTAGGACATTTATCCGGCCTGCCAGGTGTTTTTGCCGCCACTGTCTGTCCTGCTTAGCAGTCAACTCGTCCTGGGGCCTACAGTCCAGCCCTCCAATGGTCTGAGGGACAGTGAACTGGCCCCCTATTTAAAAAGTTTTAGGACCCTTGCAAGCCTTAGCTTCAGACAATGATTTCAAGCCCGCTGCGAGGACAAGGCCCAACTGTTACATCCTCTGTCATCCTTTTAGATTCAGATAAAACCAAGCTCTGGCTAACGTGTGCATAAGTCTCTAAACTTTTGGGGTCATAACTAATTGTAAGTCACAAAAATCACTTAGTAATTATTCTGCAATTACTTAGAATAAATGCTTCTTTTGGTGTCATTGTCTACATCTGTGCAAAAAATGAAAAGGTGGCTGAAGAGGCAGACAACATAAGAAAGGATATAATAGAACTTTAAACAATTAAAAAGCCATTTAAGGAATTTCAAGGTGCAGCAGAAAGTGTCAATAACAAACTAAACCAAGCCAAAGAAATAATCTCAGAGCTTAAAGGCAAGGCCCTTGAACTAACCCAGTCACTCAAAGATACAGAAAAGAATAAAGAAAAATAAACAATCACTCAAGAAACAGAAGATTATGCAAAGCCAACTAATATAAGAATTACAGGTATCCCTGAAGGAGGCAAAAAAGCAAACATCATGGATAATTTATTTAAGGCAATTAGTAAGGAGTTCTTCCCTGTATCACCAGAGATTCAGATATCCATGTACAATATGGTTATCAAAAACCAAGAAAATTAATAGCAAATAGGACACCTCCAAAACACAAAGACATATCATCATCAACCTGGCCAAAGTCAAAATGAAAGAGAAAATTCTACAAGCAGCAAAATGAAAGCAACAACTAACCTATAAAGGAAAACCCATCGGACTAGCAACAGACTTCTCAGTGGAAACCTTACAAGCCAGAAGGGCTCGGGCCCCATTTTTACTCTTCTAGTCTTCTGAAACAGACTCCTACAAGCCTAGAATTTTGTGTCCTGAAAAACAGCTTCATAATTGATGGAGAAATACTTTTCCAGACAGGCAAACACTAAGAGAATTTGTCACTACTAGACCTGCCCTACAGGAAATACTCAGAACTGCGTTATACAGCACAGTAGATAAGCACAGTGGGAAAACACCCCAAAGTTTAAGCTCACAGTTGTAATAAAATACTACAAAAAGGAAAGCAAAACAATAAAATATTACCCAGCAAGATGAACAGAACAGCATCGCACGTATCAGGGCTAACACTCAATATGAACAGTCTGACTCCCCCCTCAAAAGACATAGACTGGCTGAAAGGATGAGAAAGCACAACCCAGCTCTCTGCTGTTTCCAGGAAACACAACTAACCCACAAAGACCCACATAGACTCAAAGTGAAAGGACAGAAAAATATTTCATGCAAATAGAAACCAAAAGAGAGCAGGTGTGGCTATTCTCATATCAGATAAAACTGACTTTAAATTGGGCTCGGCGCCCATAGCTCAACCGGCTAAGGCGCCAGCCACGTACACCTAAGGTGGTGGGTTCGAATCCCCAGCCCGGACCCACCAAACAACAATGACGGCTGCAACCAAAAAATAGCCGGGCGTTGTGGCGGGTGCCTGTGGTCCCAGCTACATGGGAGGCAGAGGCAAGAGACTCGCTTGAGCCCAGGAGTTGGAGGTTGCTGTGAGCTGTAATGCCACGGCACTCTACCCAGGAGGACAGCTTGAGGCTCTGTCTCAAAAAACAAACAAAAAAACAAACAAAAAAAAACTGACTTTAAATCAACAATGGGATAAGAAAAAAAGACAAAGATCTTCATTATATAATAGTAAAAGGAGCAATTCAGCAAGAAGATACAACAATTCTAAATATATATGCATCTAACACAGGAGCTCCCAGATTCATAAAGCCAATCATATTAGACCATAAAGCAAAGAGACAAGCAGCAGCATCATAATTGCTGAGGACTTCAACAATGCACTGAAAGAGCTTGACAGATCACTAAAACAGAAAAATCAGTAATTAATGGGACTCTGGAACAAATGAACCTAATGGATATCTACAGAGCATTAAGAAACCCCATGTCACTGCCTCGTCATGACCTATTCTCCCAACCTTCTTTGATGCACAGTCCAACTGGAAAGACTTCCTATGCCCCTCTTTGGCTCTATAACTTTATAAATCACTAAAACTAAATCTTGGCTCAGAGAAGTCCTCTTCATTCTATGTGCCCCCATCAATTTGGGCACACTCGGAGCTTATCTGGATAATCCACCCAGCAGGCAATCACAAAGTGTCTAGAGATCCGCATTAACTTTCCATGCACCATTCAGTTCCATTATTCGAACTTGCTTATGACCTGAAGCAGAAGTTTTCAACCTGTGGGTCATGACCCCTTTGGGCTGCATTAAAGGTTCACGGCATTAGGAAGGTTGAGAACCACTGACCTAAAGGGGCTCCTGATCTTTCTCTTGACCCTGTGTTTTTCACTCCATACCTGTCTCATTCTCCCTTCTGGGTCAATTTCATTCCCTCTGCATTCCATACGTTTTATACATCATTCTGACCACTCCTTACCAGCACCCTCTTTTTCACTCCTCACTGGTCAATCTCCCACCCAAACAAATGCCTCCTAACTTGGCTCAGTTTGCCCATGCCTGCTCTCCTTAAAGGCAGACTGTGAATTGCAACTGAACAAACTCACATGTTAACATAAATTGGTGCCACTGCATTTATTCTTTACCACTAGGCCTTCAGAAACACTCAACTATAATATGATGTTGGTCAGGTTCTTCTTCCAGTCTTCTCAGAGGCTAATCAAATCCTCTGCCATTCTTCTCTACATCTTGTCTTAAAAGTCACAGAAAAAAAGCAGAGCCACCAGATATGAATAAACTCACCCTACCTTCCTCCAAATCTATAAAGACGTAGCTTGAAGACCATCCTGACTTCATCCTACCTCCTCTTGAGGGAGCACTGAGCTTCCTGTAACCTAAGGAGACCCTCCCCACCTGCAACACAGATGCCAACCCCTCCAGGATTCTCAGTCATTGGTTACGCCCTTTTCCTCCTGGCCACTAACTTCTTCATGAATCCTCTGTGGTCCCTCAGCTCTGGACTTCTAGCTACAAACCCTTCAAAGTCAGCCTACTTGAAAAGGTCTCCAGTTTCTCCACTTCTTCATGCCCCATTTGCACTTCAGTCTACTGCATTTCAATAAGCAAACTCTCAATGATTCATTGTGAACCTGATTGTCGGCTTTGTCAGTCATTAGTCCCTAGTTCTCCCCACAGTTAGTTCTATCGATCATTATCCCCTCTTAAAACCCTTTTCTCTCAATGTCTGTAGATCTAATTTCCTCTCATTCTTCTCCTCCCTCTTGGGCCTGTCCTACTTTGTTTCTTCCTTGTCTACTGACTGCTTCTTAAATGCTGTTTACTAGGCTTTAGTTACTTATTCTATTCTCACTCTTTCACTATCCCATGGCAATCTCAGCCATATCCACTGACACAATTATGATTAATAAATCTTTATTCCAACCAATGGACTCTCCCGAGCTTCAGAGCCAGATTTCTTAGAGGATGTGTACTTGGATTAACTACAGACACTTCAAGGTTAATGTTTCAGAACCATGCTCATTATCTTTCTTCCTTATTCCTTGACTCAGAAAACAGGAACATCATTTACCTGTGTCATTAACTGAATGTTATCTTAGACTCTTCTTCATCCACTCAGCAGCTAAGTCCTATATAGTTTCACTACTTTGACATTGCCTCTGTTCCCTCACCTCCACTGCCATGGATACTTAGTTCAGAACCTCTCATTTCCACTATTTTTACTGTCTTTTAGCTAGTTCCCCTCCTTTCACTTTGCCCTCTCTACTTATCCTTCAGATGACTATCAGAGAAATCTCTATAAAGTGGAAAGCTAAACTTCACAATCTAGTCTTAAACCCACCATGTGCAAGCAAAGTGAAAATTTTCCATATTGGATTTATGCATTGGCCCTTCCTATGTCTCTAGCTTTGTTTCTAGTAATTCTCCAGGCATTTAAAATCTATTCTGCATCTCTACTCACTCACATTCCTCAAACACACATGGTGCTCTATATCTCTATGCCCTTGTATGTGTAATCATGCTTTCAGGAATATCCTTTCTCCCTTGTTGGCCTAGAGAAGTCCTACCCATCCTTGTATAATCACTATGGTAAAGTCCAAATCATGACCACATTGCACCATGCCGTAATTCTGTTTTCAGATCTGCCTGTCCTACTAGACTATAAAGTCCTTAAGAGAAAGGGCTGAGTCCCTTGTGTTTACTATCATTATATTATCAGCATTTAGCATGATGCTACTAGATTACTATTAGAATTGATGATTGCAATTGTTTTTAGATAATTGCTATCAGACTATAAATACAAATGAATACTGTAATTTAAACCTCAATGTTTACATCTCAATAAAAACATTTTTATAGTTGTAAGATTCTGAGGAAAAAATAAGAGCTTGAAAAACAAGAAAGAATTTCATCCTCTTAGTGTGATTTAAATACTCCTCAGATTGAAGGCAAGGCAGGTGGACACCTGGGCCTAGGTGTTGCCCTTTACTGAGGTCCTTATAACTTTGAACAAGCCATGTCACTATACTTTAATAAGCATGCAGATTCTTAATCCAGTTCTAAATTGTTAGTTTAGCAGAGTATGTCAGAAATAACACAAGCTTTGAATGTCAGACAAAGCAGTATGCATAGCAGCTTGATCTTTTCATGCTTTCTGACTTAGATATGTTGGACCCCTTGAAGCTCAGTTTTATCAATAATCATCACGATGGTTATAGCAACTCACCCAACCACAAGTACTTAGTACACAGTGATCACTCAATAATGTGTGTTTCCTTCCCCTTTACGGGGTATAATTTATTTTTGTACATTTTTACCCGAGCATCTCTTCACAAAGATTACAAAAGCCTCTCCCAGAACCAAGCTATTTCCTCCATGGACTGACAGCCTAGCAATGGCTTGCTTCTCTAGTCCAAGAACTCCCCAACAAATCTGAGGTTTTCTTTCTGGAGAATAACATCTACTGTCTTACTTTCTTGGCTAAAACAAGCAAAAGCAATCAAATTAATAGAGATTAAAAGTTGATTTACCTTAAATCTTAACCTGTTGCCACCAGTTGCTTGGAACTGAAACTAAGGACGCTTTCTCCTGCGCCTGGGAAAACTGGTCCCTCCCTTGCTGCTCACCTCCTCCCTCTCACCTGTCTTTCTCAGATGCTCTGGTCCACCTTCTTAGTGCTAATTGGATGGCCTGGGATCACTGCTGCAAGGCTCACAGTCTGATTGGCTATGCTCACTGTCAGTCCTTATTCTGGCCCTGCCTTTTCTCAAGTTTACACTCTTGTTGCCTAGGAAATCCCAGTGACTATGAAATCCCAAGCTGTTTGCACAGCCAGAGGGAAGTTTTGCTGAAAATGGTTTAGTTTCTAGCACAACATGCAACTTAACCTCCTATGTTTTATGAGATCATGTTCAGCAAATTATCTTGCTGCTTTTAAGCAGTCCCTTCCTGTCCCCCTGTGGTCCCCAGAAGGTCTACTGCTAGGGTGCCTTATACTACCAGGTAAAACTTAAAATCACAACTCTCAGGAGCGGCCAGGTATAATTATAGATGATTGAAAAGTCTTTCTTTCTCTGCCTTCACACACTAAGGGAATGCCATTTCTGCTCTTTCTATCCTTGGTTTCTTCTCTTCTTTTCTTATTCTTTTTTTACACATTCCATGGCAATTACTGTACTGGACAACAAGCAGTCTAAGAAGCAGTCATTGGAGGGAGAAATATGTATAGCCAACACAGCCCAAATTCTTGAGGTGGAAATGTATTTGACAGGATATTTTTGATATGCTGCCAAATTTTGAATTGACACAGAGTCAAATTTAAGACATTTAGGAAAACTCTTGGGGTCCATAGGGGTCTGCAGGATCCCAATTGCATTCTAGAACAATCTTGGGATCTTAAGGAAAGAGAAGTTTAATTCCTGGGAGATGTACAAATTATATCACACTAATATCTTCTCTTAGGCTACACTCCCATACATGGCATTTTTCTTGACTGTAAGGATCTCAGCAGCTGAGAAAGCCAAAGTGAAAAAGTAAGAATAGCAACTGCCAAAAATCAGAAGCAGGGATTATTAATATGAAAGCTAAAGGTCCCATGATGACTGGATTGGGGGTCTGCACACTCTAGGTCTACAGAAATGATGTGACCTGTGGAAGTGACTATTCTTTTAGTATCCATGCTTGTGGATTTAAGGTAACGCCCCTACCCCTCACATTTTGTTCATGCTCACATTTTATCCATGGAAGCAGTGGAGAGAAAGAGTGACCACACAGGCATCAATTGACAGTAGATCATGGTGGGCAGAGTACATTCTAGGACAAAGGCAGTAATACTAAGATCTCACTAACCACACCAGCTACTTCATGGAGCCTGAGGCAGGGAAACAGTGTAATTGAAAAGATGAACTTCTTTTGCTTCTTTTCTTCTAAAAATGGGGGGCTAATATGGAGTCACAACATTTCTGAAACTGTTTTTAATAATCCCCACTATAAAAAGAGTGAAAGTGGAAGCTCTGGCAAGGATGGTCTTAGAATAAGAAACTTTGAGTCAATTCCTTGTATGCCAATAGGTAGGCCAGGGGTGCCATTGCAAAAGGCACTTCACTTCACTGACACTCAGTATCCCTCTCAGGAAAACAAAAGGGAAAGGCTGAATTAGATGAACTCTTTGGTTTCACCCAGTTCTAGAAATCCCATATTCTCAATAATCTTAAATGTATCTAAGGAAACCCACTATCCTTTCAGGGAGGGCTGAAGAAAAGTCTTGATCACCCTCTTCCTTAATCTATTTTCTCTTTTATCTTCTACTCCTTTTGAGGTGAGATAAAAAGAAAAGAAGCAAAACTAGAGACAAAAACTTCAAAATTAACTGCCTCCCTTGTCTTCAAAAACTATCAGCTGGTCAGGTATAATTTTAAGGGGCTTCCAAAGATCCAAATGGCCAGGGGTCCTCACCTTGCCCCAGTCAGCTTTTTGGGTTTTCTATGGATGAAAAATCTCCCAATTTGAGATGCTATACCCAGGAGCACCTTCCTTAACCTCCAACATCCTTAAAATGCTTACTACAATTTCTATTGGCAACTTATATGCACCCCCAGGAAGGGTTGAGTAAGTACCTGAAGGTCCCTCTAGAACTATGAAGAAGGTGCCCCAGGTCTCATGCACTGGACTGGAAATGAAACTTCAGGCCTCATCTCTGCTCCTGATTTTGGGAAGTTGCTATTCTTTCTCTCTTACTTTGGCTGTCTCGACTGCTAACAAAGAGAGAAAAGAATACTTCCTTTTCCCCCCAGAATTATCTTCTTTATTCCAGGTTGGAGGCCCTTCCTGGCCCCACAGCCTCTGCCAGCCTCCTTTTCCTCCAACCCAAGATATAATCCCTGCCTAGAAAATGAGGTGGATGACCCTCTTACCAAGCATCATTTGCCAGTGCCCAGGCCAGCGTGTCTGCAGCATGCCTGCCTTTGGATTTCCGACTAAGCACTCTCCCAGTGAGGATGCTGTTAGGATTGTGGCTTTCTAGTGGCCTCCAAGAGCAGGTCTGCAGGGAGAAGGAAGCCTACTAGACACAGCAGCCACTGCCCAGCCATGAGCACTGCTATGAAATTCTTGGATCCCAGGTTACTACTCTCCCCTTCTGGAAAATAGTGTGAACCAGGAACTGTAGAGACTTAAGGAAATCACATTGGTGTCACCTCCACCTTAACATGACTCGGACCCCTCTTCCTTTTGCCATCCTATCCTGAATGTATGGTGCCACACCTCCTTTCTCACTGCCTCTGATTACCCTGCCAAGCTGGCTGTTCAGCCTTTTTTCTGGTTCCAAAAGAAGCATAAAATTATTATTTCCAGATCTGTGAAAATATGACATTGGTATTTTGGTGAGGATTGTGTCGAATCTGTAAATCACTTTGGGAAGTATAGACATTTTAACTATATTGATTATACTGATCCATGAACATGATATGTTTTTCCATTTGTTTGCATCATCTGCAATTTCTTTCCTCAGTGTTTTGTAGTTCTCCTTGTAGAGATCTTTCATCTCCTTGGTTAGGGAGCCACAGTCTCACAGCTCACAGCTCACAGCAACCTCCAGTTCCTGGGCTTAGGCAATTCCCTTGCCTCAGCCTCCCCAGTAGCTGGGACTACAGGCACCCACCACAACTCCCGGCTATTTTTTGTTGCAGTTTGGCCAGGACCAGGTTTGAACCCATCACCCTCGGTATATGGGGCCGGTGCCGTACTCATGGAGCCACAGGCACCACCCAAGGTCTATCGATTTTATTTATCTTTTCAAAGAACCAACTTTTGTTTCATTAATCTTTTATAATTTTTTTTCATTTCATTTAGCTCTGCTCTGAATTTTTCATTTGTTTTCTACCATTGGCTTTGGGTTTTGTTTGCTCTTCCCTTTTCTAAGTCCTTGAAATGTGACATTAGGTTGTTAATTTGTCATCTTTCTATCTTTTTGATGTGGGCATTTAAGGCTATGAGTTTTCCTCTCAGGAATCCTTTCATGAAATCTCACAGATTTTGATCATTTATGTCCCCTTTGCCATTCCAATCAAGGAATCCTTTTATTTCCATCTTAATTTCATTGTTAACATCATAATCACTCAGTAGCAGATTGTTTAATTTTCATGACTTTGTGTAGATTTGAGTGTTTCTCTTGTAGTTGATTTATAGCTTAATTCCACTGGGGTCTGAGAAGACATAGGGTATTATTCTGATTTTGTTTGTTTTATTTGTTTTTTTGTAGAGATGTATTTTATGGCCTAAGATATTATCAGTCTTGGAGAATGTCCCATGTGCTGATGGGAAGAATATATATTTAGTAGTTTGGGAGTAGAATTTTCTGTAAATGTCTGTTAGGTTCATTTGTTTGAGTCTAGTGTTTCTTTATTGGTTTCCTGCTTTGAAGATTTGTCCAGTTCTGACAGTGGAATGTTGAAGTTTCTGGCAATTATTTATGCTGCAGTACTATTTATTTCTTTGTTTAACTCTAGTAGAATTTCCTTTACTGAGAGATCCTGTGTTAGATACGTATATATTTAGGATTGTTATGTCTTCTTATTGAATTGCTCTCTTTACCATGATACAATGACCATATTTGTCTTTACCATTGCTGATTTAAAGTCAGTTTTATCTGATATGAGAATGGCTACACTTACCCTCTTTTGGCTTTCATTGGTGTGGAATACTTTTTTCTTTTTTTTTTTTTTTGGAATACTTTTTTCCAGTCTTTCACCATGACCCTATTTTTATCTTTGTTTACATGTATTTCCTGGACTGTGTTTTTCCAGTCAGCCAGCCTATATCTTTTGAGTGGCACATTTACATCAAGAGATAGAATTGATATGTGTGAATCTGTTCTGTTTATCATAATAAGTAGTAGTACCTTGCTGCTTTGTTTTTCTTTCTGTGTTGTTTTATAGGAGTTTTGGGCTTTGGCTATTTGAGGGTGATTTTACGTGGATGGGCATCTATTATGCTGATTTGCATATAATGCAGATCTGAGTATTTCCAGCAGGACAGCTCTTGTCATGATAAATTCCCTCCATGTTTTCTTGTCTATAAAAAACTTATTTTCTCCTAATATTGTAAAACTTCATTTTGCAGGATACAAAAATTCCAAGCTGGCAGTCACCCTGTTTAAAAGATCAAAGATGAGAGCCCACTCCCTTCTGGCTTATAAGATTTCTCCTAAGAAATCTGTGCTTAGTCTGCTGGGTTTTCCATTGTAGGAAAATAGCTGTTGCTTACACATAGAATTTTCTCTTTCATTTTGACTGTGGCCACAGTGATTCTTATGTGACTTGAAGATGTCCTATTTGGTATGAACTTCCTGGCATTTGATTACTTTCTTGCATCTGCATTTCTAGATATCTGGCAATACCAGGGAAATTTTCCTCAATAATTCCCTCAAATAGATTTTCTTTGCTCTTAGTGCTCGTTTATTCTCCCTCGGGGATACCTATAATTGGTATGTTAGTTTGCTTCACATGGTCCCACATCTCCAAGTGATTGCTCTGCCTTTTTTATTCTCTTCTCTGTCTCTTTAAATGATTGGGTTAGTTCAAGAACCTTGTCTTCAAACTCTGAGATTCTTTCTTCTCCTTGGTTTAATCTATTGCTGAAACTTTCCACTATGTTTTGAAAGTCCCTAAATGACTCATTGTTTTAAGTTCAGTTATATCCTTCCTTATGTTATCTAGCTCTTAATTGCTTTTTTAATTAATTTCCTGAGATTTTCTTTTTTCTTTTCTTTTTGTTGGTTTTCACTTTCTCTTCAATTCCATTCATCTTATTTGCTATCCCTATGCTGAATTCCATTTCTATCATTTTGACTATTTCCTTCTAGTTGGTGTTCACCGCTGTAGCTCCATTGTGATCCCTTAGGGGGGCCAGTCTGTTTTCACTTTTCATGTTTTCAGAGTTCTTTCACTGGTTTCTTATCATCTGAAACCTCTTTTCTCAACTCAGAGCTATTAAGTTTACAGGGTATCTGTTCCTTGCTAAGAACTCTCTTGCTTGATTAGAGTAAGGGGAAGTCCCTAGATAATTCTCTTTTTCCCAACCACTCTGGAATGTTAATGCAGCAGCAGAGAAGCATGTACACTAGAAGCCTTAAAGTAGCTATTCTGATTTGTTCTGTTCACCTGTGATTGCCTCTGATGAAGCCTATGCTGAATGCTGTTTGTGTTGGGTGATAGGTTAATCACAATGTGGTTGTAGAATATTCAGGTTGGGAGCTGGGTGAAACCCTTTTCACTGAGGCTGATGTTGGGGAGAATGCTTTACCTCAGGTCTCCCCTAAGGGGATAGCAGCAGCTGGGTCAGGCTATCTAGACAATTGTTGTGGGTTTCCAGTCTGTGGGCATTTGCTCAAACCAGGTCACAGTGTTCTAGAAGGTCAATCTTGGGGAGCATTCCTGCTGGGATGTTGGACTTCGGAGCAGTTCCTCTAGCCTGGTGGCAGTGGTGGAGGCTCTAGGCTGGTGAATTGGGATCTAGGTATAGAACTGGAGTCTTTAGAATGATGTCTCGCGCCCAATGGGAGCTCTGGAAGCACAAAGGCAGAGCCTTGGACTCTGTGTGAGAGTGTCAGCCAGGACTGGAGAGAAGCCCGAAGCAGGGATTCTAAGTAGGGCCAGAAGCAGGGCCGTGCAGGTACTAGGGCTGATCTAAACTGGAGAGTGGGGTCAGGGCCTAGCAGGTAGGAGGCAGTTGGGAACTGCAAGGTGAAGTCGAGTGAAACAAGTGACTTGCTCCTCTGGAATCTCAAGGATCACATGGATGCCAAGTCAGAAGCAAAGGTCAGTTCCAGCAGCCCAAGGACCATGAAGTTCTCCCTATCCCACCCAGAACTTGCCAAAACAGTCACCCAAAGCCTCTGAGATCCAAGCATGCTACAACCCAATCAATTCTTGTACTGAGATCCCATTGTGCTGTAGGGGGGAATTTCTTGGTTTCCTGTCACAAGGAATGGTTAAAGAAACCCTTCAATTAGTCCATGCCCTCCCCATCCCAGTGTGGACCTGGCACCATGCACCCAAGAGCTCAGGATGGCTTTAGTTGTTGCCTGATTTCCACCATGCCTATTGTCTGATGCAATTACTCTTCATAGACTCCAGGCATAGAGGTTGCAGTGGAGGGTGTTGTCTCACAACTCACACAGTGTCAAGAGGGTGAACATAGCACCCCAGTGCCCTATCCTTCTATGTTTTTCCCCCATGCATTTTCCCTCCACACAGAGTGTCCCACACTGTGTCTCTGTGATATCACAGTGTTGATATCAGTGTTGTTCAGAGAAGAATGACCGTTATCCAGGCAGCTGCCTGCATTTTTCACTTCTTTCCTTGGGAGTGGCATGCTAGCAGGCTGCTTTGTAGCCTGCCATATTTTTTCCTGCTTACCTTGCCTATTCTAACATTCTTTGGAAGTTAAAAAAAAAAAAAGAAAATGACTTCCACAACCTCCTTTGCCCTGTCTCTATGTCTTGGCACTATTGCCCACTGTTGTTCATGAAACAAAATTGTTCTTACGGTGAGCCCAACATTACTACAACAGTGGTTTTATGCCTCCTTCCACTGGTTGTGGCCTGCCATGATAGGTATCCACCTTCTAAAGTCAGGACTGGATAGAATACCAAAAGTTTATTACTTCACACAAAGAGCTGTGTTCCCTCAGTGCCAGTATACCCAAAGACAATCTGTATTACTAGACATTAACAACACTCTACCAAGGAACATGGAAAAAAATCATTTCCATAAAAGAAACTAGTTCATTACCTCTATGTTAGCATTATCCCACTGAAGGAAAATAGCATGCCCCCAGATGATAGCCCATTTTCAAAACAGAATAACAAATTTGGGATGAGTTTATTTGGTTTACTCCTTTGTTTGGCCAACTCATTAAGAATGCTCCTTTACCCTGGAAATAAAGAGAGAGAAAAAAAATGCACAAAAACAACCAGTGCCTAAACAGCACTAAGGACATGGGATTGATACCCAGGGGATGATGCAACCACATCATCATATTACAGAGTACTAACATGCATGCCAGTGATCGGACTAGTATTTATTTGCTAGCCCCAAATAGAACATACTGGCTATGCAGAACCAATTTATGGCCATGATGACCTCCAGGATGATTAGAGAGGTGTTCTCTGGGTTATGCTTGGACACTTGGAAGAATAATTCAAGCCCTAACAACCAGCAAATTTCTTTCATATAAAAATCTCACTGGGCACATTCTATTTTCTATTGGTATGGTCACTTAGCCTCTACCCTTATACAAATAGGTATTAAAAAAGTCATATGACTTAAAGAGGCATTAGTGAAGCATAGCCAAAAGGCTCTCATGACAGTCACATGAGCATCTCTGTCCTAAATAATGAAGTCTCATTTATGAAAAAAGTTGTGCTACAAAATCTCCTGGCCTTAGACATACTCACTAAAGCCAGGGAGGAATATGCACCATCATTAAGACTGAATGATGTGTTTATATCCCAGATGAGTCAAGTAATATTAGCCAAGTAACAACGGATATGAAAACCCAAATAACCAAGCTTTCAGAGCAACTTGTGGATAGTTGTTTCACGTCCTGGGAAACCTGGTGGCAAAAACTATTACTCATAATAATAATAGTAATTTATATTCTGTCTTGCTTTTGTCTAAATGCTGTTATGATATCTCTCCACAGCTAGGCTGATGCACAATCAAAAGGGTCAAAGCAATGACTGCCCAAAGAATTGATCTAAAGAGAGTTGCATAGCCTGAATCAGGCTACTTGTCCTTTTGTTGCTATAATTCAGTTTTGGTCCTCTTTGTTCTGTCCTAACGTTCTCCTGTTTTTCCTACAATGGAACACTAGACTTCACAACTCCTTAGGAATAAACCTTTCTAGCAACCTGGGACAATAATTCTTAGGAACAAGCCTCCCTAGCTATAAGTGGTCAAATAAAAAGTTTGACCAGACACATTTTCTTTTTCTTTTTTTTTTTTAACTTTATTCAAATTAATATGAGGGTGCAATTTTTAGGTTACATAGTTCTCACTTCCAGGGTAAAGTTCCACTTATAGAGGAGCCCCTCACCCAGGGGGCATGTTATACACCCTCATAATATGTACATTAGGTGAGATTCCACCTCATCCCCTCCCTCCTTCTGCCATACGTCCTTCCCCTCCCCCATCCCACTTCCCTCTACCCCCAAACTGGACTATATTAGTATCTTATTGATCTTATGAATTTGTCATTGTTTATATATTGATTTTACATTAGTATGGAGTACATTGAATGTTTATTTTTTCATTCTTGCAATACTTTACTAAGAATGTATTTCAACTCCACCCAGGTAAATATAAAAGATGTAAAGTCTCCATCTTTTCTTTTTCCCCTGAGACAGAGTTTCACTATGTCATCCTGGGTAGAGGGTTTAAGCAATTCTCTTGCCTTAGTCTTCCAAGTAGCTGAGACTACAGGTGCCTGCCACAATGCCCAGCTATTTTTTGGTTGTTGTTGTCATTGTTGTTTGGCAGGCCCCGGCTGGATTTGAACCCGCCAGCTCCAGGATATGTGTCTGGCATCCTAGCCGCTAAGCTACAGGTACCAAGCCATCTCCATCTTTGTTAATGGCTGAATAATATTCCATGATATACATTTACCACAGTTTGTTGATCCATTCATGGGTTGATGGACACTTAGGTTGCTTTTACAACTTGGCAATTATGCAGACTCATTCTATTTTTACCTATCTCTTCTATAATGCTTTCTTTGAAAGAATTTGAAGAACAGGAGAGTATGTAAAGGAAAAATAAAATCTTGAGACTCTCAAAATTCATTAAGCTAAAAAGGAGACCAAGCCTGGAAACTGAATCATGCAGCACATCCACCCTCTTCCCAAACCAACAGCTGTGATTTCACCACCCTGTGTCACAACTTTATATAAGCCAGGTTCCCACAACAACAAAGATTCTTTACCTCTCAGGATGGCTCTTACTTACAGGGAATCACCTTGTTAGCCCTAAACCTTTCAGGATATATGTCTCCCATAAAATAAGCACATGCCTATAATAACCTTAGAGCTACAACCAAAATAAATCAAAGATTCAAAGAACAAACCCACAGACCACAGATCAGTTACAAGACACAATTTTATTAGGCAGAAAGGAATACAGAAGGAGTAAAAAGCAGCACCAGAGCTTCTGGGAAAGGGGAAGACCTAAGTTGGAAGTCTCTCACATGGGCCCTTTTCTAGGGGTATATATATGGCATTTTGGCCAGGACTTGGTAGGTGAAAAAACATCTTTCAAAGTTAATGAGGGCATTAACAAATGAATGTAGTCCTTTCTCCATTGGGGCAAGGTAAGTTTTTGTCTCAGAGAAGGGATTAGGCATGTGCTTCCTACCCAAGGTGGAACTACCCAAAAATGACTCATGCAGCTTTGTTCATGACCTTGCTAGAGCCCAGAGGGTGTGACCTAGAAGAGGCAGCCTGTTTGTGCCTGGAAATGGAGGTCTCATTTCTGAGCTCACCTGGGCCTAGAGAATGGAGGAATAACTGTCCAGCCCTGAGTGGTGGAATCCTACTGAGTTCTGTGAAAAACCACATTGATATCAATGACAAGTTCATCTCCACAGATGCAGACCAGGGACAGATGAGATCGTTCATCCTCCGCCTATTCTGAGAAACTATATAATTGATTTCTTTCCCTCTACTTTCTTTTGAATGTTCACCTTAACCTAGGTCAACTGTAGGCTTACTGAGCTTCATTACATAAGAATATGACTGCCTCATGGTCTACCCTCCCATTCCTTCCTCTTTTCTGTATGCCTTCTCCTTTAAATACCCTGTTCCCAAATCCGTTTGCAGAGAGCCTAGGCCACAGATGCTTTTCTGGTCTGTGCTTTTCCTGGGCATGTCCTTAGACTTTGGCTTAATGAACCTCAATTGATTGTGACTCTCGGTTTTAGTCACTGATTATTTAAGTTATCAAGGATGTTGCCGACCCAAATGTCTCTGGCTGAATAGTGCAGTTAAAGATGAGGTTAAGGCCTCTGGGTCCCCATTCAATACCAGTGGCCTTATACTGCTGTCAAGATAAAAGGGGGAAAGATGGCACCTGTGGCTCAGTGAGTAGGGTGCCAACCCCATATATCCAGGGTGGTGGGTTTGAACCCAGCCCCAGCCAAGCTGCAACAAAAATATAGCTGGGTATTATGGTGGGTGCCTATAGTCCCAGCTACTCAGGAGGCTGAGGCAAGAAAATTACCTAAGCCCAAGAGCTGGAGGTTGCTGTGAGCTGTGACACCACAGCACTCTACTAAGGGCAACAAAGTGAGACTCTATCTCAAAAAAAAAAAAAAAAGGTAAAAGGGGAAAATGAGGAAAAATAAAACTAATGACATCAGGAAGTTTAGGGACAAACATGATGGCCCAAGGTGTTTATCTACTTGCAGATCAGACCCTTTGCACCATTTTGAGTGTCAGTGACTGTGGTTCCCACCACTGAGTACATTATAGTCATTTTGGCTGCTGTGGCACTGTCCATAGCTGCCACCTGAGAGGCTATGCCAAGATTTGAGAGGCTTGGCCTCTCACAGCCAAGAATTCAAGCTGTAACAATGGGGCATATCCACTCCCGCCTATTACCTAAGCTATCAAAGCCCCAGTGAGTTATTTAACAAAAGCCATACTGCATGCAGAGTGCAGAATTGCACATTGCTTTGTTATTTCAGGACTTGATACAAAACACCCTATTACAATGCAAAAGCCCAATTTGGCTAGTCAAAAAGGCCTTCAGGGCATGAAGACTAACAATAGATGACTTTAGGCTGAATGCCAAGGCCACCTGGGTGGGATGACAAAAATATATCCAACCTACAGTTGGCCAAAATTGTTGGCCTATCTGCACTCACTAATAAAAAGGAGGCCCAACAACAGGCCTCTTTGATGATATCAATGACAAGTTTATCTCCATAGATGCAGACCAGGGACACTGGAGATAGTATGGATAATTTTGGCCACCTTAGACAAGACAACCCACAAAGTTGCCAACTTTGAATGGGGTGCTTGGAAGCCATTCAACAAGCTGTGCCCCAGGCACTGCCTTTGAAAGCCTGATGGAATTACAAATGTTTGCAGCTGCACACAGGCTGAGCGGAATCTCTGGAAATAAAAAACTGCCACTGGAGAGTACCAGCCTCTCAGATTTTGGAGATATAAGTTGTCTGAGTCAGCCACCAGAAATGGATCTTTTGAATAGCAACTTTTTGCTTGCTACTGGGCACTGGTGAAAACTGAACATCTTATTGCCAGAATGACACATATGACACTGTGACTTGAACTGCCATTCCCACCTGGGTGCTTACAAACCACACCAATACAACTGGACAGGTCCAATAGAGTCTGATTATCAAATGGAAGTGGCACCTTCAAGATGGGGCCCCAACCAGGCCTCCAAAGGACCAGAAGGGACAAAGCATGCTATAGGACTATGGTCTCCAACCCCCAAGCCATGGACTGGTACTACTAGTCCATGGCCTGTTAGGAACCAGGCCACACAGCAGGAGGTGAAGGGAGGGTGAATGAGCAAAGTTTCATCTGTATTTATAGCCACTCCCAATCACTCACGTCACTGCCTGAGCCCCACCTCCTATTAGATCAACAGCAGCCTTTAATGCTCATAGGAGAACAATAAACCGCACATGCGAGGGATCTAGGCTGTACACTCCTTATGAGAATCCAATGCCTGGTGATCTGAGGTAGAGCTGAGGTTCTACAGCGGGGGAGCAGCTGTAAATACAGATTATACTTAGCAGGGAGGTTTGACTGCACGGAGACCGTAATAAATCAGTTGCCTGCAGAGTCATATCAAAACCACCACTTCCCACCCCCACTCTTCAGTCTATGGAGAAATTATCTTCCATGAACCTGGTCCCTGATGCCAAAAAGGTTGGGGAATGCTGCTGTAGGGGATGCTTTGGCTCCTCCTGTGTCTACCTGGAGCCCCTCAAGACTCAAGATGTCCCTCCTGACAGTTTGACATAATCTGATGAGACTGGGAAACTACTAGCAGACAAGAGCCACTGAGCTGCAGCTGCCATGTGGTCAGTGTGACTGAAACTGGACATGGATATTCTGCCCAGTGGGCCTAACTACACACAGTGGTGATGCCCATGCCACCCACTCCAGCTCTTAATACATATTTTTTGAACGTATGAGCTGTTTTCCAACAGCCTTGCCCTTAGATTAGGAAAATGACAACTGTGTGACTGGACTATTAAAGAACCTCTGGGTAGGAACAAGGACCGTGGCAGCAGCTTGCCAATGTATGTCTCTCACATGGGTGCTGAGACTATTATGGCCACCCTTGAGAGGACTTGATGTCATCTTTTTGGACACTCCACAGGATGACTTCACTCTGATCAAAGAACAACTTCACTCTGCCCATGGAACACGATGGACTTCCCTTGCACCCTGTCATCCACAGACCAGGGCAGCCCCTGAATGATGGAACAGCAGCCTCACACAGCCACTGGAGACAGAACATAGGGACAGCCTACTAGTGGGGCACACCCCGTCTGACTAGGGCAGTGTGGACACTGGCTTTCAGTGCTGGGGAAACGTGGCACTGCAGGCATGCTGAAAACACTGAATGTGGTAGGTGTGAAACCTGATTAGGCTGCACCTGCAAAATTCCACCCTCAGCACCTTCAGCCACTCTTTATTCCCTTTTCTCATTACAGTGCACTTCCTGCAGAAAGAAGGGCTGGAAACTGGACCTCCATAGTACCCAGACAGCACCCCCTAATCTGCAAGTAAAGCTTCCATACCTGCTTCCTCTCTGAGTTCCCACAGGGATAAGGAATGGGACTGAGGAATACCAGGATGGTAATGTCCCTCTATTGGCACTATCTGATCCTTCCATTCAAGTAGGTGACATTTAAGACATGCCCTATGTTTATAGGATGCTTCCCTGCTTTCTAGACTGGAGGAAAGAGTCTAAAAGGTCTGGGTCAAGCAACAAGGGCAATAGTGTCCCCAGGAGCAGCAACCTCTGAACTGGGTGCTACCCCAATCAGCATCACCCTTCAACATCCAATGGACAGGGAACACATGAGACTCAAGAGAGAGTGGGTACTGGGGCACCCACCTGAGAGTCTGCTTTCCCTATGTGACATGGCAGCAGAGGCCTGGAAGCATAACTCCTTCTTTAGATTCTCCCAAGCAGGGACCACCACATGTACCCTGATGAGATGTTGGATCTGCCACCCCAGACATTGTTATCTCATGAACCACACTGGCCCTCTTATCCTGCTCGTGGTAAATTTTACCAGCATTCTTAACACCACAGTATATACCTGGAGAATCCAAGCCTCGGCTTACTGAGGATCCAGCACTAGCCTCATGAAAGGAAGCCAGAGGTGCCCTGTATTAACTGGCCCAAGGTAGCAAACTGTCATGACCATCACTAACAAAACCTCAGTGGGCTGGTACTTTAACACACTACTTTCCTTTGATTACATGGATGGGAAGTGTCCCAATGGCAATGACAAACAAGGATTACACTAACACCAGCCCTCTCTGTAGGGGCTTAATGAACAGCATTGTATGGGGTAGCTGAGCTTATAAAACTATAACTTAGCTGGTGAAAGGCAAGACCCCCATATCCTTGAGTAGGCCACTGAAAAACAAAGTGGAGAAAGGGTGCAGTATACATACCTGAGGGCTCCCTCTTTCTCTACACACATCCTGGAGGTAACCTAAAAACCAGGTGTGCCATGCGGGGTCCTGTGTATTGGTGAGGTAGAAAGCAGGCAGATGGTGGAATCCTACACACTGGGCTGCAGGAGGTTCCCTTGGATAGCACCCCTGGGAATGAGATGCACCATTGGGCTAGCAACCTAAGGCTGCACATCAGGCTTTCTAGAAACAAAGCAGAAGGTGTAACGCATTCTAGCCCTGTGCTTTTATGAGACCTTTGATACCATTTAGAGGAGTTGGTGCTCATAGAATAATAATGATAAATCTGTCCCTGATCATGCCAAATATTGCATCCTCTACGGTTACCACCTTGGTAGACCAGCAGACATCCTTCAGTGCTCTTGGGAAGACTGCCGCAGGAAGTCCTGACTATCTGCTTGTGAGAGTGGTCCTGGTGAAATGTATTCCAGCAATGGCTTGAAGTTCTCAAAAATCACCATCGAATGTGCTAGCTATATAGGCAACATCATGATCCAGAGAGGAACTGGCTGGAATCTCCCAGGCTGTGCTCCAGTCCTGCCAGAACAAATGTCATCTAATGCTTTAATCCAGTGAGTCACGTTACCCCAGGATCTAAACTCAGCGAGGGGGAAGGAGGGAGTTGATTCCCCAGGTTCCTCAGTTCCCTCAGCTGTGAAGTAGGAAACAGAACGATGAGATTCCAACCATCCTTGGCAGCCCGTGAGACTTGGGCGGCCAACTGGATGAATGAGAAGCATCTACAATCCCTTCCTGACTACGGCACCTAACTTGTGTGCGCTTAGCCAGTGCACGGTGAGCCTACTTCCCACATACTATTTCTCCAGACCCATTAGCTCAACACACAGGCTGGTAAATGGAGTTCAGGAGCCAGCTCTGTTAATATCTGTATTTATTATTCTTTCCTCCTCTCATTAATCTTTATAGTGCATATGTTACCTAATTACATGCAGATTGTAGGGCTGGAGAAGGGGATAATCCCTGTGACATGCTCCATGTCCCCCATCCTGATGCCTACCTTAGTAGTTTCTAAACCTCAAAGCCAAAGGGGAGGAGAGTTAGTGAACGCTGGGGCAGGCTTAATAAAGGAGCAGTACTTGTGAATGCTGAGGTGAATTCTAGCCCCCATTGGTAACTGTGAAGTCCCCATTCTCCTGTGCACATGGAGACATTTCAATGTGGACATGTACCTCCTACTCATTAGTGCAAAACCTTACACAGAGGACTTCAGAACCACACTGACTAAAAAGATCATCCATGTAGAGGTCACATTTCTACACAATACCAAAAAGGGTGGTTTTCACCTTTCTTATGCCACTTAATGCTAAGCGTCCACTGGTCTGTGACAACACATAGCCCTCTGAGTTATCCTTGGCCTCACGTCTCCTTCAGCTTCCTGGCCCTGACGAGCCACCTGCACGCTGCACCCAGCAGCTTCCCACAAAGCCACACGGTGCCCAGAGCGAGCCCCAGCAGGAACCCCAGCACGTCCAACAGGTGCTGCTCATGCCAGGGCTGCTGGAAGGCGCGGGGCTTGAGGTGCGCAGCGCCCCCTGTCTGCAGGATGTGGTCGATCCAGCCCACTAGCCGCTGGGCGGGGCTCTGGGGGTGGGAGAGCCTGATGACGCTGGCCGCCACCGCTGCGGACTTGTACCTGTTGGCAGAGACAGAGGGGTGCGTTACCGATGTGATGTCCCCAGACTGAGA
The DNA here is from genome assembly GCA_963575145.1 of Galago senegalensis. Classification (NCBI taxonomy): domain Eukaryota; kingdom Metazoa; phylum Chordata; class Mammalia; order Primates; family Galagidae; genus Galago; species Galago senegalensis. The sequence continues at coordinate 31,539 of CAUYTI010101420.1, forward strand.
ATGTGTAGTTCTTTCCTATTTAATGCTCTGAAGACTGTGTGTCAAGGACAATTTATTGGTCTGACTCTGCAATAGTCCAGCTGGGTCCCCTTGAAAACTTTGACAGCGATACCCACGTGCCAAAATGCATGCTTCTTGCCAAAAGTGCCAAAGTATTTAAAAGTGACTCGGTTGGCAAAGACTAGTCCCTACCCAGGGAAGCTTACAGGAAATTACATGATATAATTATTATAAATACATGTGGACATGGAGCACCTAACTTTATGCCAGTGTCTAGACTGAAGAAAATATGTCACTCTGTGACAGGTGAGGACAAGGCCTGCACTTTCCAGCACCATTAGAGGACCGTGTTACCCATAGCTAACTTCCTAAACTGCACGCTGCGTATTTGCATCACAAGCTTAGGACTATCTAGAGCTTGATTGAATTCTTTGCTGTCACCATCTTAAAGAAACTTTACAACAAGAAATCCTACACTTTCATTTTACACTAGGTCCCACAAATTATGAAGCCAGCCAAGATGGTGCATAATGTCTGGAGACCATCACAGCAAAGAATGGCTCCTTCCCAGAGAACAGTGGATCATGGCCAGTTTGGGTCTGAGACTTTCAAGAATCCAGTGAACACTATGAACCTCTTCCTCTGTAAATAAACATCCACGACACACGAAATTGCAAACATATATGATTATTCTAGAGATACTGACACCTGCAGCTTAATATCTGTTCTAGGACTAAGAACCATGAGACATGTGGTTTTTTTCAGTCATTCCACTGAAAGTGCTTGAGTTGCTCCTAAGGTAAACTTTGAGGATTATGTCCTTGAATTTCAATTAGTTATTTAGTCCTTCTTAGTTATAAGAAAGAGAATGTATATTTATCTCTTCACATGAGGTCATTCGTTGTCCTGGATAAGCAGTTGATTTCCAGGAGGTCACTGACTCATTTTCTGTGCTCACTTGACCAAAACCCAGTAGCCACTCACATTATGGCAGGCTCTGTAGTGTAGTCATGAAGATCAATATTCTCCTCTCTCTGGGGTAGGAGGACAGATAATAAAACATAAGCAAATGGGGTAACTAGAAGTGTTAAGAAAGAAAAGATATAGTTGGGCTAGGAGAGAGAAGAGCCCCCCTAAGACAGTCTGAGATGAACTCTACCAACACTCAAGTTGGAGATGAGATGGGAGGTCATGAAGGAGCCCTCGGTGAAGACCAAGTAGGAGTGTTAGCCCCAAAAACAAACTCCAAAGGGGAGGAAGACTGGAGCATTTGGAGAACAGAAAGACAACATCCTGCCTCATGAGGAATTCCCCTGGGAGAACCCCAAATAGGAGAGCTCGCAAGGAGCCCTGCTTGTGTAATTTAAGTTCTCCAAACCCAAAAGGTAGAAAATTATTCTCAGCATCTGACTAAAATTGCCCTAATGTTGCTGGCATAGGACACAGGTCAGCAGTTGGCATTGTTGGCATCACACACATGCTACCTCATGTCCTGGAAAATACAGTTTTCATTGAAAACAGACCCTCAGAATGTCATTAGTGCTTATGTCTTCACTCCACCTAATGGAGCACACCCCGGAGAGCAGTATACCTCTTGTCTTCTATGATTTGTTTCATCTTCAGAGCCAATGTCTCTGCCTTGAGCTCCTTTAACTCAATAGAGACACCAATCTTTTTGGCTTCTACTCGAACCATATTTTCAGGCTGGTCTCCAAAGACAGGGATGCCTACCAAGGGCACACCATGCTGGATGGCCTCCATGATGCTGTTCTGCCCGCCATGGGTGACAAACAGACGGATGCGGGGGTGAGCTTTGCAAAGAAAAAAAGAGAGTGAAATTCAGATTGAAAAGTTTCAGAACACCAGGCAGAGCAGAGAGAGTGGAAGAAAATTTCATGGGGATCCAGGGTGTATTGGGACCATTTTTAGAATGACATGACTTGGGACACATCCAAGTAAGCAGTTCTAAGATGCAGGATTCCAAGTCTTGCCCTGGTATAGAACCTGGGGAATTCTATTGAGAAGAGGGGTATGCAAGCTAAATATCTCTAGCCCTCCATGCCGCCTCCCTTTGCCTCTCTTTCTCTAATGGCTTTTCTCTCTCCATGCTTCTTTTGTCCTCTGTCTCTACCTACCCAGTCTGTTGTCAATGGATAACAGAGAGCTCAAGACAGACAATTTCCTTTTTTTTAACTCCTGATTCATTCATTGGCATTACAATTCATCACTCATAAAATATGTACTGATATGGCAAACTAAATTATGTCCAAAGCCCCTTGAAAGCAGAGACTGGACCCAACATCTCAATTTGGTGTGTTGGGCAGTCCATGTTCTGTCCCTCCATCCCAGCAGTGTTTGGAGCTAACTAAAATGATCATTATCACAAAGAATCTAAACCAATGTGGATTAGATTCTCCCTGCCTCCTCTTGGAAATGAGAATAATCAGCTCCACTTTAGAATTAAAGAAATACATTTGCAGAATATGGACAAGGAATCTGTTTCTTAAATGTTCAGGTGATCTTAAGCCATATCTTGGTTATGGGCCTCTGCTCTGCTCAGTGCTGAGCAGGGAGGTGTCTCTGACAAGCAGTGCCAAGAGCACAGGTAACCTACTGGGAGAGAAGGAACTCTCTGGACCAGACAATTGGTGGCCAGAGAGCCAGCTGTGAGGTTGCTAAGCTTGGCACTAGGGTATGTTGGCACATCCTAAACTAATCACCAGCATCAGTGTTGTGAAGCTTGAGCTGTTCAGACCCTCCTTAGATCCAGAGGATGTGTCCATGTGTCAGTGTGTGTTTGTCTAGTCACATGTGGCTGAATTGCTGCTTATAAAGCCACTAAATAGAGTGGCAGTATCCCCACCCACCGACCCCACCCCATGTGTAGTCTCAGAGTTCACAGGTTGTCTTGCCTTTTTGGTGACCTAGTCTAAGACTAAATGCACTGTGGTTAAGGGGACTTGACAGGAACATCACCTCTGCCTGCAAACATCAGGCCAGGAGTAGAGAAGAAGGCAAGGTGGCTGCCTCAGCTTCGGATCCCGTTGGAGGCACACTCTGATTCCCCCTACTTCAGGCTGATGACTCCTTCCTGCCATCTGCAGCCTCACCTGAACCTATAGGCAGCTCCTTCTCAGGCTAGGATGAATGCCCAGCTAGAGGTCAGGGTCCTGATGACCCCAGAGACAGGACAATGGAAAGAGAGGAGCAGGCCTGGACAGCCCTTACCCAGGAGGTCGCTCTGAGGAAGCCACTCCATGAGTTTCACATTTGCGGCCACGTTGACATCTTTGGGCCAATGGGAATGCTTACACCTCCATATCACCCCTTGGGGAAGGTGGGCAAAGGCACTGTTCAGCTCTTTAAGGACTTCCTTGAAGTTATCGATGTTCACCATGGAGCCCATAGTCACAAGCACAAAACCAGAGTCCCCAAACTTGGCAATGAAGTTCTCCAAGTCCTAAAGAGAGATAACAAAGCAAAAACACAACAACTCCTTGTGAAAGCCTCAGCTACTACAAAATGAAACTCAGACTGTTCCTTACTCAGTGACATAAACTCTCATCAGTGTCTCTTACTGATGCCTTGACCTCACCATCCTGAAACAACTATCATGGCCTCTGGGAAAGCTCAGCAACCCCTGCACCATTCACCCATGTCCATTGTGTGGGTGAGAACATCTCCCTTCTTTCAACCCCTGACCCCAGCTTCAGGGCTGTTCTGTTCCTCCTCCTACTATATGTTGGGGACATTGGGGACTAGGGGTGTTGGGGACATTGTACAGAATTGGTCACTTGGGAATTTCCTAAGGCCAGACCAGAGGTGATGGTGTCTGAAAGAGCAGCAGTGCAGGGTCAGGGCCTAACATGGGGAGTAGGCTTCTAGAGGCTGGAATAGAAGGTGGGAGAACATCACTGTTGCCAGCAGAGTTGGGGGCAGAATGGAGTAAGACGACTCCTCACCCCACAAATCAGTCAGCGCTTACACATCCCATGTTCTAGTCACTGACCTTGGCACGTATTTTATCCTCCACCTCAGTGCTTCACCCCATGACTGCAAATGATCACCACGTGGGAAGGTTTGTACAAAGCAGCAATGCCCAGCCCCAAAGGCAAACCTGAGCAGGGTGTGTCTTCCAGGCCCCTCGTAGTTCTTAAGGAAGGTTGTCTCTATTGTCTGCACTGTGGCTTTAACACATTTTGTCAATTCTTGCTTCCAAATGTTTCTTCAACCCTGATTCTCTCTGCACATCTGCAGCTCCCCAAGCTCGCAGTCTAGGAGTCCAGCCTCTAGTGGATTCTGCCCAGCACATCACTGTCTTATTGACCATTGTAAAAGAGCACTTTAAAACAGCCTTGTCACCCTTTCTCTAACTACAAAATCAACCTTAACCCCCTGTATAAAAATTGGAAAATGCAGAGAAGAAAAATGTTCTTTAGAAAAAGCAAGTGTTGTCTCACAAACATTCCAGCCCTTTCCTGTCTTTATCATCCTCAAAATTCCTTCCCTCTGCTCTGTGGCCCAGGCCTGTCCCACCCTCCTGACAGTAAAAGCCTCTAAGCCAGCTAAATTCCCAGGGCTTCACTTGAGCAATAGTCCAGTCAAGTCACAGCTGCCCAGGGGTCCCAGACTCAGGGCCATCTCACTTCCACCTCCTCACTGGGCTCTGCTATCCCTGCCTGGGGGGCAGCCCTCCCAACTCCTCTCCTTAAAGCTCCTGCCATCAACACAAGGCTGATCTCTCCCAGGATCGCTCCCCAGCTCTTCCTGCTCACTCAGTGTGTGGTGGTGCAGGAGAGAAGCCACTTTGGTGCCTTTAAGTCCCAGGGCAAGTCCAGGCCCTCGGAGCCTCTCAATTGCATGGTGCTAGAAAGATCACTTACATCACCTGATACCATGTCTCATTTATAAAAATGGAGAGGACAACACCTACGGGGGTAGGATGTTATACACGATAACTTCTGCATAGTGGCAACCCAGCTCTCACAGGCAACAAGCAACTAACTAGTCTTAGCTCTCCTCCTTTCTAGAACCTTCTACAGCAATGGCTCTGAGTCTAAGCTGCATAATCACCAAGGCAAGGTTCACAAATAACAGTGGCTTGTGCCCACCCCAGACAAATCAGGTCAGAAGGTCTAGGTGGAGCCTCACTCTCTAGGCAAGACACTGGGATGACATCTGCTGTTCTAGCTGTCACTCAGCCCCATATACTCAGCATTGTGACAACACAACTCTCATAGTGTTGTCAGTCAGTAACTCATCTCCTGAAATATTTATGCATGTACTGAGCACCAACTGCATATTTACTCTGCACATGGTTACACAAAATGCAAATGAAAATAGCAGTTTTCACAAAGTGCTCATTGCACTGAGGCCAGGAATACACTGAGGCAGGGGAGGAGCCGTGGGTGGAGCCCTCAATCCCAGGCTCCTGCAGGGCCACACACTGCACTTGCACAGCCCTGGGGGCAGAACCTCCTTACGCAGCAGGCCCTAGTGCCTCCCTGCCCAGCCCTGGCCCTGTCTCAGGACACCCAACTTCCCCACCCTCGCAGGGGGCAGCCAGCAACCATGTGCTAAAAGCCTTGGCCTGAATTCTAAGTTGAGAGCTAAGGGTTTACTTACTTGTGGTACTGGTTTAGTAGGTTTGGCCATTAAGCCTCCAACATAGACAGTGTTGGGAAGTAGGGGCCGGGCAAAATCAAAGGCAAAGTCAGAGTTAACAAACCACAGCTCTGCTTTCAGTAGAAGATGAGACAAAACTGGCCTCGAGCCTTCTGGGAAGTGCTCCTTGATGGTGTTGTCAAACATAGACTGAACTTGCCATTGTCGCCTGGAGAAAGTGAAGAAAGTCATGAAGTTCCTCACTCGGCCCCAGAAGTCCATGTGGTCAGTTAACAAGGAACTGTACACTGGAACATAAGACAAGGGGCTTGGTAGCCCAAAGTCCAAAATGGCAAATGAGGTGGTGAGAATGGACACAAATGGCTTCTGAAGCTTCTCAGTGATCAGGAAAGGACAGTAGTCAAAACTTTCAATTATCACCAGTTCGAAGTTCTCGTTCTCTAAGGAATCCATGATATCCCTTCTGCTTAGCAAATGACTGCACTGAAACCCCAGTTGTTCCTTCACCTTCAATAAGTTTTCAAATATTCCTCTGTCAGAAAGAAAATGCATGATGAATATTCATAGAAAGTATTACATTCACATTATATAAAAGAATTTTGAGACACAGAGGAAATATTCCAGGGAAGCAAGAACATATCTAGCAGGGCCCACACATTCAACCTGGTTCCCCCCAATACCCTCGTCCATGGTCATTCTGGTTCAAATGTTTCTGCTCTCTCAAGTATATCCTTCTCCCCTCTGCTTCACGCAGATCCAAATCCCATCCATCAATACCGATTCAAAGCCTTTCTGCTCTGGATGTCGTCTCTGACTATAGTAGATGTCAGAGTTCTGTGTCAGAGTTCTGTGTCTCCTTGGTGTTCTGTTTAAACCTTATTATATGCTGACTATTTATGCAATTATCTTGTTTACTCATCTAAACCTGTAGAAAACGCCATGATAGAGTTTATCAATATTGATGACATATGGGTTTTTTAAATGATTATGTGTTTGTATATGAAACGTTGCCTTACCCAGGAAACACTTTGATCATACACATATTAGCACCAAAAATCTTAGCTAAAAATGAGAATTTCAACTTTCTATATCTAAAAGTTAACAGAAAAAGCAAAAACTAAAAACAACCTTGTTTTGAAACACATTATTAGCCTTCCCACCTCAATGCACCTTGTAGTATTCAGAGAAGAAAACACCAAACTTTTGTGATAATTGAGACTTGTCTATGCTGTTACTCCAGGGACCTTTCTTCCTACAATGCTTTTCCATCCTTCCATACAAATAATATGATTCTGTTTTACAGCATGCTAAGGAAATAGGTGAGGATCCCAAGCCAGTCATAGATGTCAGGGCTCTAGATATCAGGGGCCTGCTGGCTGCTTATAAGACAGAGAAAACCAATGCCCTGGTACACCTGTAACCTGTATATCACTGCCCTTCAGTTTTAGAATCCCCTGAAGATCTGAATTTATTAGATACAAGTGGTCTACCCTTTAAGACCAGCTTCAAGTCAAACAGTGAACGTCATTGGTTAAAATCATCTTCTGTTGTGTATTTTTAAACATTTGTATAACCGAGGAATGATTGCCAAATATTTGGGATAATTTCAGTAAAATTAAAACATCTTTAGAATAGATTTAATTGATTTTAAAATTTACTAGCTTACTTTTAAATAAAATGTTAAGAATTTATTATTTCTTAAACCAGTCCTAAGAAATATTAAACTGGGGGAAAAGAGACAAGACATACCCTTAAAATGTATAACTCACTATGTAAAATGATATAGGCTGTGTCAAACGGGTAGATTAGATCAGATCTATAGAGGAGGATGTGTGGTCTCCCAACCTGAGTGAGAAAGAAGGCTTTGTGGAAAAATTTAGATTTGAGAATCATCTTGATTACAGATGAGATGAGAAAGAAGAGAGGTCGAGCCACTATAATTAACCAAGGTAGGCATGGATTTCTCTTCTTCCTCTTTTATTTTCCCAGATTACAATATTATTTGTTCCTTTTCATTCTAGATGAAGCAAAACCAGTCAGTTTCATGTCTTATTTTGTATCAGGCTGATCGCTTTATAAATCAAAAGGGTTTGATGGCCAAACCTTCAACTTCTGCAAAAGCAGCATTCATAAGTCTTCCCTTTATTTTTAAGTATATCTGAAGAGAAGGGAGGAAAATAAGAGGGGAAAAAGTGGCTCCAATTTCCCCATCAACAATGAGAAGCTGAGCGACATATCTTCTCTCCAAGTTGGGAAGATTACAAAGTTTGTAGGTGAGGTGTTGGAAAGAAGTCCCAGAAAGACCACCTTTCACTTTGTACAGAAATACATTCATGTGCATAGCATAAGAAGGAAAGTACAGAGTCAGGAAGAATTCCGGTGACTGTACCAAATCCACCCACCTACCAATCATCTAGCCACCTTTCCCTGCATCCATCTACACATCCATCTATCCGTCCATCCATCTACACATCCATCTATCCCTTTATCCTATCCTCATTCCAAATTTCCATCCATCCATCCCTTTCTCTTATTCTCATTCCAAATTTCCTTGCATCCATTCATTCATGTGTACAATTAAAATAATGAGTCTTTGTATCAAAGAATAAAAACACTACCTGCCATTGAAAGCTTCTTCTATAAAGAAATTGAAACTCTTATTAAATTCTCTTTGATGATCTTCAGGTGGAAGCCAGCTGATAACTTGATATGATTTTTCCTCCTCTTTAAAATCTAAGAGAAGAGAAATGGGTTAAAAAAAAGTAACTATGCCCACAACATGGTAACATTAGCAAACCAATATCAAAATTTGTTTACTCCAGTGATTTTATATTCATTCGGATGTTTGCTCTCAGGTGTTTTTATCTTTTGCTGCTTTCTTATTCATTCAGTCTTATACATTGTTGACATTTATTGAGATCCCTACGATGATTGATGATTGACGATTTTTTTTCAGTTTAAAGTGACAGCAGGTTCCATTTATAGAGATAGCTATTTGCCTCTTTTACAGGTAATAACAAAGGCTAATTTAGCAAAAGATAATCTGTCAAAGTTGCACACCTAGAAAATGGCAGAGTTTGTATTCATATTTCAATACAGTAGAGGTCTGTTGATTCCAGAGCTTCTGCTCTTTCTGTTTTAGAAAAAAATATATATTTTTATTATTAAAATGATACAAATTTTTAATTCAGTGTGAAAGTACTAATAGGCTTAATCAAAGTAGTAGTGCCCTACACCCATAATTACCAGCTTAGCCCCTTCCCCATTATCTGGTGTAATAAAAAGTCTGACTTCATTTTGGAGGTTTGACTCTTGACAGGCTTCAAGGCCTATTCCCTTCCCCGTTCTGGGCTTTGTCTGGGCAAACTAGTAAGAAAATCTGCACACACTCTCTCTCTTAGCCGTGGTAGGAGTATCAAACCATGCAAGTCAAGCCAGCAGCAGGGACCTTCAGCCCGTCCCAACCCCTTCTCATAATAAATACTTAAGCCAGTCATCCCTCCTTGCTCTAAAGCTACTTTTCAGACTTACTTGGAGGCTTGTCCTACTTTTCTGAAAAAGCCCCATCCTGTGAGTAATAAACCTTTCATGTCTTCTTAATTTGTGTGTGCTTTCAGGAGACGACATCCAAACTAAATTTTATATAGGGGATGGAGGTAGATTAAAACACAGTCAGATTTTAAGGCCGCTATGCCCAATATCATGGAAGTTACACGCGGAGCAACTAGCAAATACTTATCAGCCATTGCTTTGGCTATTTTGTTCTCTCCTGTGCCTATTTAATCAGGCTTTCCATGGTTTGTTTTCACCTAGGAGGGAGCACAACACCTACAACTGGCTGCCTGTGGCATACTTCAACAGCACTATGACCCTGTCTGTGCCAGTGAGATCATGGCATTCAGCTCTCTCCAGGGGTACAGACATGACCTTACACTGAGAACGTCCTCCTCTATGGAGATTCATTTAACACACTTATTCAAAACACAGAACCATTCACAAAAGGCTCAAAAGAGGAAAAGCCATTGCCCCACACAAAGAATAAGACTTAGAATCTCACTTAAGTCCCAAAGAATTTGATCTCTCCATCCCTGGCATTATCTTAGAAACAACTACTGAGCCTGCCTTCCCCCACAGTGCTGCAAGCCCAACATCTTTTAGACCTTTTCACATTCTAAAGATAACATATTCCTCATTTATAAATTTTACTTAAGTCCACCTATAGTTCTTTGAGGGCTCTCCACACTTCTTTCCATAAAGGCTGTCCTAGTCTGCTGTCCCACAAACAGTGCCCTTCTCTCTGTTCCCACACCAGCATCTGTTGGTTTGGGACCTTGTGATGTGGACCATTCTCATTTGGGTTAGGTGCTATCTCAAAGTGGTTTGATTTGCATTTCTCAAATAATTAGAAATAATGGGCATTTTTTCCTGAGTTTGTTGGTCATTTGTCCTCATGAGAAAAGATCTGTTCATGTCTCTTGTCCAGACTTTAATGGGTTTGTTTGTCCCTTCTTTGTTGATTTGCATGAGCTCTTTGTAGATTCTGGTTGTTAACCCTTTGTCAGATTTGTAGCATGCAAATATCTTCTCCCATTCTGAATGTTGTTGTTTTGCTTTGTTGATTGTGTTCTTACCTTCTTAGTTGTGCAGAACTTTTTAACTTGATTGATACAGCTTCTCCCTCTATTGCAACAGCTGGAGTTCTGTGACATTGTCGCAGCTCAATGCAACCCTAAATTCTTGGGCTCAAACTACCTTCCAGACACACCACCATGCCCAGCTAATTTTTTTTATTTTTTTGTAAGGACACGGTCTTCCTTTTTTGCTCAGGCTGGTCTTAAACTCCTGGCATCAAGCTATCCTCCCATCTTGGCCTCCCAAAGTGCTGGATTACAGGTATGAGACAACATGCCCAGCTAACTCTTCTTTTATAAGAACTCCTGTTATTACATTGTACCTATCTGGATAACCCAGGATAATCTTCCCATCTCAAAAATCCTTATATTACTCACATCTGCAATGTTTCTTTGAATACCTAAGAATGCGTATTCATAGGGTCCAGAGATTAGGACATGGATATTCTTGAAGGTGCATCATGTGCCTACCTCAGGCTGGTCTTTAATCCCAAACATTCATGTACATCCCACATGGAATTAAAATACATTCATCTCATCCCAACATCCCCCAAAATATCAAACAAACTCCGCATTGAGTTAAATCATCAACTCAAAGTGAAAAAAAAAATCTCATCTAAATCTCATCAGCTGAAGTTTCAAATCATGTCATCCACATAATTTAAATCACATGTAGGTTAGAGTCCAGGGGCAAAATTGTTCTTCATCTGTGGATCTATAAAACTAGGAAATTAGCTATTTTCTCCCCCAAACCAAAGGTGGAACAAGTACAGGATACTAGTTATAGAAATTATCATTTAAATAAGAACAAAACAGAAGAATAAAAATGAGTCAAGAGAAATTTTCACAACCTTTGGGAAAAGGGAATCATCCTCTGGGAATCATCCTCTGGTCTACAGTTCAGCCCTATACACCTGAAGCTCTGCCCTCTGGGGTCACTGCTTTACCCTCAGAGTTATTCTTTCCTTTTCCATGAAGGGTAGCATATGTTTGAAGCTGAGTAGAGATCACCTGTCTTCTACTTACAGAATTTTGGAAATCTAACAGGTTTCTTTCTGGTCATTCTCTCTCTCTGTTCTTTTCCATCCAAATTTGCAGTGGTTTTGCTGGTAAGAAATTCTCATATATGTGGCAGATTTCCTGTGTATGTTATAAAAATTCACTTCACTGGGTAGAGGGTACACAGAATTCATCTAGATAATTTCATCCCTATTTTTAACTTCTGCTACTGTGGGTAAAGGGGTCCATGAGGTAACACCTAACTGCAGGACAGATTTCTAGGTGGCCTTGGACTGACCCTGCTTCTCTCTCATCTTTCTAACATGAAGTTTTCAAAAATTAACTAAACTATGCTGAGAATATAACATCTTGAGATAGAGAGGGGCTGATTCATATTCGGGCAAACAACTGCATCTTTCAGGGAGAATCATAGCTTATCAGCAGCATGAATCAGCCTTCAACTTAACAGAATAACTTCATGTAATAGTTCAAAAGGAAAACATACATGATTTAATTGCTTTGGATAAATCAGTGGATACTACTGGCTTGGTTCAGCTCTTATACTTCATTGAAGTCACAACAGAAAATTTTCTTTGCTAAAAAGAATTGCTTTGTAATATCCATTTTTTGAAAAATAGAATAATTTTTGAAAATTATTCCATCTATATTTAACTTTTTTTGATTAATAGAAGGGTACATACAATTAGATTACATTGTGTGTGTTTGTTAGGAAAAGTCAAGTTGAGTTGTATTTGAGTCCTTCACTCAAGGGGTGTGCCATATGCCTATTGTACCCATAAAGTGAAAGCTTACTGAGCCTCTTTCCTCCCTCTCCTCTCTTCTTGAATTTAATTGTGTTGTTTCTCTCATGTGATTCTGTAGTTGTTCATCTACTAGTTTCTAATTAGTATATAGTATGCAGGATGCTTGTTTTTCTATTCTTGAGATACTTTACTAAGAAGGTTCTTCAACTCCATCCAGGTAAACGCAAAAGATACAAAGTCTGCATCTTGTTATGGTTGAAAAGTATTCCATGGTATACATACACTACAGTCTATTAATCCAAAAGGTATATCACTAAGTATGTCATAGTTATCCTCCAGAAATGGGGCACTGCCTTTATCTAAGGTCCTTACAACATCTAGCAGGAATCTCTCTTGGCACTTTGACTTGAGCAGAATAGGGCAGCACCTATCCTAATGTTACTATACATAGCTGGGGGTCATAGAGGATAATTTTGTATTAGGCATATACAACAATGCATGTATGTATGTATTATATACACTGTGTCTGTGCATAGAATATGTATAAATATGCATAAAATATAGAGTAATTTAAAAAATAATTACACGCTTTGGCATTCTTGTGACTAGAACATAGGGAATAGCTATTTTCAACAACTTTCAAAATACATGTCATGAAATTGTACTGACATTGGTACATTTAGTGAGTATACGTACAAACAGTGCACCTTCCATGACAGGAAAACATGAAGGGTTTATTGCACAGATTAAAAAAGCATTAAGAGATCCTGATGCTCTTATTTCTTTTCATTGTGCTTTGCATCAGCAAAATCTCTGTGCTAAAGCTACTCCTTATGTGATGCTGTGCAACATTATAAGTATGATTGATTAACTATATTCATTCAAATGCCACATGGCATCATCAGATTTGTATCATGCTAAAGTTGAACCATAAGATATTCAGTATGGATTTGTCAGATCATTCTGAAGTGTGTTGCTATCACAGGAAAAAGTCTTGGCCAAAATTTTATCTCTGTGAGAACAAATAGTTACATTTTATGAAGAACAGAGTCAGCAATGCAAATTATTGAAAGAAGATTTCTTTAGGAATGAAACATTTCTGTGTGCTCTCATGTCAAATCAAAATGTCTTTAATAATTCTTTGCAAGGTAAAACTAGGCCTCTATATTATATGTGCCCCCAAATCCAAGCAATTTTAAAAATCTGTCTTTTCTCAAAACACTTCTGCTTCAAAAGAAAATGTCAGATGAACATTTTCCCTAATTAGCAAGGGCCATTGATGAGCAGGATGATATATGTGAAACATTTGAAGAATACACAACTATTATAAACCTATTAATTAGAGGATGTAATGAAAGGTTCACCGACTTTAAGAACTGTGACATCACACTCAGTATTTCCTCCTCACCTAGGTGATATCAACAAAGCACCTAAAGAAATACAGACAGAATTGATTGAGCTCTCAGTAGATGACATTTTAAAGACACTATTTGATTCTAAAAAGGATCCAATTGAAATATAGAAAAATGCAGTAGAATACTCACACCTTCAGCAACATTCCTAAAAAATGCTTTCCTGCTTTTCAACCTCTTAGTGCTATGAATCTACAATCTCCTACCTAACCCAAGTCAAGATGCCTTTACTGTCACAAACGACGGATACCCATGTAGAGGATCAGCTCAAACCGTGGGCCTCCATGCTGCAATCAGCTATTCAAATGCTTCCCAACCGAAAATAGACACAACAAAGTCATGAAAAAAATTGTTAATTTTACTATTAACAAATCGTTTTCACTTTCAAAATTAAGTATTGGTAATTATTAATCATTAGGATTGGATTTTGACCATATAATGGGCATTTTGAAAAAGTATGCCTAATGGAAGTTTCCTGAATGTGGCCTCATTTGATTATAGCTAAATTAATGAGGCTTTCCAACAAGAAAAGTTTCCCCATTCTTGCTCTAAGCTCTTCAGTGAGCCTCTGTGTGACTCAATGCTCTCACCTTTTAATCTTTCAGAGACAATAGCAAAAGCTTGTCTAGCCACACCACTGGCTCTCTTTACAACAGAAAAGGATACCCAGGATTTCTGACGTTGAAACCTGTACTTTTAGAACCTTTATGATCCTAGTAGGCTAAGAATTTCCCAAAACGTAAAGTTCCATTTTGCCTAATAGTTCTTTCCTCAATTTATCTCTTTCCTCTCACATTTCACTATGCACAGCAAGAAGACTTCAACATGTATATTTTTACCCGTGTGTTTATGATTTATATAGTCTCTAAGACTATATACATTTTCTCTATCATATTACTTTCTTCCTTCCGAGTCATCTCTGAAAGACTTCTTTTGTAACAGTCTGTTCAAGGTGGTCTAGGTTTGCTCTAAATGCACCTCCAATTCTTAGAGGCACTGCCAATCACCCACTTGTGATTCCCCATCTTGGCTGAAGCAGTAACACGTGTGAGTTTTAGACACTCTTGCTTCTTCAGTACCTTTACTGTTATTTTTGACAGTTGTAAATAAATAAACAGTATTGGAGAGCATACCCAAACTAGGAGTGAATAAATGATTCAAATATTTCATACACTGAATAGGGCATCTGTCAGAAATAATCACATAGTCAGATGTTTTCCTTCTTTGCAGACGTTTACGGAAGCTCTATTGATAAAGTGAAGAATGTCACTGCTGCAAAGCTTCAGTGACATCTGTGATGAGGGACTATTGAAAGAAACCCTGGACCTTGAAACCTATAATAACACAGAAGAAATTCCATGAATTCCTTTAATTTTGTTTTGATTTTTGTGATGTGTTGATTTGTTAAAGGGTAGAAAGTCTGTAGCTTGCAGTGATTTCTCCAAGTTGATTGGAATTGCCACAATTATTGTCATCTGAAATTTTTATCTAACTTAAATATTTTATTTCATTTTATTTTATTTCAATTTTAATTTTATTTTAATTCTTAAATGTAAGGTATAAAATGTAAGGTATTTCTTTGGAATGCATGGGTGCTTAAGATATAATGTAGTTGTTGGGGTTTTTTTGATGTTTGTTTTTTTTTTGAGACAGAGCCTCAAGCTATCCCCCTGGGTAGAGTGCTATGGCATCACAGCTCATAGCAACCTCCAACTCCTGGGCTCAAGCGAGTCTCCTGCCTCCTCCCAAGTAGATGGGACTACAGGCGCCTGCCACAACACCTGGCCATTTTTTTGGTTGCAGCCATCATTGTTGTTTGGCGGGCCCGGGCTGGGGATTCGAACCCGCCACCTTAGGTGTATATGGCTGGCACCTTAGCCATTTGAGCCACAGGCGCCGAGCCAATGTAGTTGTTTTTAAGTAGTTATTTTAGTTTTTAGATTTGGTATTTCCTTTTAAGGTTGGACTCAGAATAGAGAATGTTAACTATGGATTATTGATTAATGTGGTGTATGTGATTTATTGACTATAAAAGGCTTTTGGAAATAGGGATAATTGCTACTTGCCATCCCATGAGCAGTAGTCTGTTTGAAGCTTTCATACAATTTTAGGCGCGGACTTACACCTGGGGCGAGGCTCTCTCCATTCTCTTACAGAACCTTCCACCAACAATACACGGCTGGATACTTTCTCTACAGCCTTCATATGCGTAAGCCACCTTATAAAGTAGCATTTATTAAAATAATGTATAATAGTGTGTGGAGGGTTGCTTGGGTGGAGTAGAAATCAAGTTAGAGAGAATAGTATAGGAGTACAGAGTGTGGAGTCCTGGTAGACAGGGTTTAAGAAGCTTGCCAGAAGTTCACGTACATACATATACAAACACCCCTTTCACTCTTTTGATCAAATTATATTTTAAAAGCACTTTGCTAAGCTTTCCTTTGCAAAAGGCATTTTTCCCTTTGCCTAGAGTAGTAGTATGCAAGAATAAGTGATAAAAAATATACCTGACATCAAAGAATTTCCTCTCTTGTTAAGCATGGTGACATTGTGACCATGATCTTGCAGAATCTGAGACACCCGGTCCATCAGCAGATAATGGCTTCCACCTAGGAACAACGGACAACTTCAAGTCTGTAATGCTGAGAATACAGTGTCTGACGTATGTAGGGTGATGAGTTGAAGACAGAAAGGATAGGGAAAGAGAAAGTTTACAGTGAGTAGAAGATGACATTTGTTGGTCTCTCCATCTCTCTCTGGGTAACTCCCAATCCCTTCAGCCAGATCGTGGTACCCAAACCCTTAATCTGTGATAATCCTCCATCAGAGATGGCCACTTGTGACTCATAGCCTCTGTGTCAGCATGATGAGCTTCCTCATCTGAAGGTGTGCACTGAATTTTAACTGAGCCCTTATAGAGAGATCCTGTATAAAGAAATAACTGCATTAGTGGAAACATAGGCATGGTGTTGCACTTATTAGTGGGAAGGGCTCCTAACAGGCCATTGGTCAGAGCTATTTCTGAGATCATTCTTTTTCAGAATGCATGCTGCCATAGGAGCCTGAAATACCAGAGTAAAAAGACAAGTCTAAAACATGGCCTTTGGAACAGAAGGATTTAAAACCACCCCTTGGAGCCAAAATCTTGAAGATTCAAATATATCTGGAAGGAAGCTTCTTCAATGTGGACCTAAGTAGTGCTCAACATGTAATTAAGGCATAGCAGGAGAGCACATGGGTTGGGCATGTTGGATCCTAGTTGCACAAGAGACTAAGGATTCACTGATTCTAGGAAAATCCCACCACCCTAAAGAAAGAGAAACTTGATGCTTCAAAAGAGATCCAATTCCCATGACACGACTGTCTTCTTAGACCATGTTCTAGCACAGAGTCTTTCCTTGAATTTAAGGTCTCCACATCAGAGAAAGGCAGATCAAAAGAGAAGTTACTGGCTAATACCAAGAAATTGGGGCTGGGGTTGGAAGCAGAGGAGAGTTAGAGAAGCAATGGGCAGCTCTGGTCATGACCCAGCTTCTCATACACAGACTTGTATATACTGAAGCAACAAGGGACTTATAAAGTCCATATTCCCTGCCCACTATGCTCACATTTTTAATCCATGTCTGGACAAGGAGCCAGGAAGAAGAGATCCCTACAGAAACAGCCATACATGGTGGGTCTAGGAGAGCCAGGAGGCATTATGGGGCAAAGGTGGGATTATAGCACCTCAGAAACTGGACCAGCTCCCTCTGGAGTCTGAGGAAGGGGGACAGTTTACACTCAAGAAGTAAGGAAACTTTTGCTTCATTGCCACTAACAATCAGAAAGAAAAAAAAATTGGTTTCAAATGGACTTGCACAGTTTCTCAAACAGTGATTTTAAAAACCACCACTGAAGAGGACTTCAGAGCAGAAGCTGTGGTGAGGATGGGATTGAGGAAAGACACCCAGAGTTAAGGTCCTCCTGTGCCATCAGGGAGGCCAGAGGTAGTCCTGCAAAAGGCACCCAACACCCCACTCCCTAGACCCTCAGGTGCCCACTCAGGAAATCAAAGTAGGGCCTGAAATAGATGATCTAATGCTGGTTCCTTCTAGCTCTATAATCCCCTCATTTGGGGGACCTAGAAGTGATCTAAAAGAGCCCATTACAGGTTGAAATGAAGCCATGGGGAGGTTCATCCTGGGATGGCCCATTTACCCCCATGCAGTCAGGAGTGTCCAACCTGTGGCCAATTCAGATTACTTGAGAACTATTTTGCTTATCTATGATGTCAGATCAGAAAAGTATGTACAGACCTTTTCTTCTGCTCATCAACTTTCATTAGCGTTTGTGTATTTACTGTGTGGCCCAAGACAATTGTTATTCTTCCAGTGTGCAGCAGAAAAGAAAAAAGGTTGAACACCACTGACGTTTCCTTCTAATCCTTTATTTCCTTTGAAACAAAAGTCAAGGAATAAAAATGAGCTGACAAACTGCAGAATGCACTGTCACATGAGTCCTCCAAAAACTTTCAGCAGCACAAATGAAAGAAGGTCCACAACATCCAAATGCCCTGGGTCCTCCCTCTCCCTGTGCCGTTTTCCTCTACATGAAAACACTCCATTGCCCTGTCGTGAAAGGCCTTCTCTGCCCACCTTTACTACTGAAGGAGACTCAGAAAATATGCGATGCTGTCCTGAGAGTGAGTTTCCCTGGCCTTGAAGAATCTGAAAACACTTGCCACAGTTTCTGCTGAAAGCTACTGGGCACCCCCACCCCTGGAATTTAAGGTCAGCCTCTGAACACCCCATCGGGTGCTGCATGAGGCAGCCAGGGCTCTGGGATGACTCTCAAACCTCTGGCACCAGCCCTGGGCAATGGGGATCGCATCCTGAATAGAAAGAGAGAGGAAAAGAGTTTGTGTTTTCTGCAAAATGATCTCGTTCCCCTCCCCCCCCACACACACACAATAGAGGCTCTGCCCCATAACCATATCAGCTTCTCTTTCCTCCAGCCTGGAACACAAGTCCAGGCTAGAAACCGACATGGAGGACCCTCTGATCAAGCACTCTCAGCCTGAGCCTGGGGGCAAGGATAACTGCGCATATGCCACGCCTGTCTGGGTGTCATGGCCAAGAACTCACCCATTGTAGATACTGTCAGGATTTTGGCAGCCTCTGAGAGCAGGATCCCAGGGTAAAAGAAGCCCACTAGAAGCAGCGCCTGCTGCCCAGCCATGCTATCTATCTCTTGCAGAAGCTACGGAGTCCAGCCGGGGCTGTGCACCCCGTGCCCAGCTAATGAACCCTGTGCTCCTTTGCGTGCCAGAGGTGCTCACTGTGAGCCTGGGAAGAGGTAAGAGACTGCTGTCTTCTGTCTGTCTCCTTTAGCAGGTGTCTCCCTCCTCCCTGGATGCTGCTCCATTGGATAATGTGCTTCCCAAACTGCCAACAGTCAGTAGGAGGGGTTGGTGAGCTGATCTTTAACCCTGCTCTCTCCGTGTAATCATGGCCCTTCCGGCCTGGGATATACTGTGACCCAGGAATGGTAGAGACACTGATGACAGCTCCACCCACACCTGACCTGGCTCTCTTTTTGGATACTGTTCTGAACTTCTGGCACTGTACCTCCTTTCTAACTGCCTCCTCTATTACCTCGTATTGCCCTCTTCATGCCCCATTTCTCCAAGGACCTGCTTAAATCTCTAGCTAGTGTCCTAAGCTCAACTTCCCTGGCATGGAATCCCCAAGGGAAAATGCTCTACCACTCCTAGACTCTCTCTCTCTGAGGACATCTTTAGAAGGAAAGATTTAGGAAGGCAGGCATGTCCTGACTCTGGAAGTCCAGGTCTTTACCTAGAGGACTGAACTTCTAAAGCTGAGACCATTATTCTGAATAAGCATCATAAAATGGGACTGGGGATCTCATGAGCTCCCCAAGCACAGGCAGAGGGGGAATTTGGCCTATTACGCCCTCTAATGTTGGGTCAGGGAAGGGCAGGGATCACTATGTCCAGCGGTCACCTTTTTCCTCAAACCAACACTGGCCTTAGGAAAGGCTTTGGGGGCAACTCTAAACGGGCAATGAGTCGTATCTACAAGGCAAACTGGGCCCTTGAATTTTGTTTGTGTTTTTATTGTTGCAGGTCTACAGATGTTTTTTTTTTTAATTTGAATTATAGCATTACATTCCTATACCTTTATAGTGCTCACATAGCCACGCCCATGGTGGGCAGGGAGTGGGAGTGGGGAAAGGTTTACTAGGCATCCTAGGGCTGTGGCCCATCTATTATTCTTGTACTTTACATAACGCTTTTGCAAAACAAAGGTTTTGTTTGTTATCAAACTCCGAGCTTCTCATTTATTCAACAGTTCTATTGACAGTGAGCTGTCAATATGGCCAGCACGGCTCTGCTGGGCAGACAGATGTTAAATACACAGATAAATGAACAAGAAAGTATGCTAATGGCAAATACTACTAAGAAAAATCCAATAGGGAAAGAGACCGGAAGGGCCAGGTAACAGTATTGCCAACATTTTAAATAGCATGATGCAAATGAATTCTAAAATAGTATAGAAGTGTCAGAGATATTTGCACACAAAATCTCATGATATTCAGTAGTTACTGTTGCTTTGTGGAGGAATTGTATGTTGCCATGATTATGTAAGAAATTCCTTGTCTTTTACGGCATGTTCTGAAATATCTACAAATGATATTTTAATTTAATGATATCTATAATTTACTTCAAAATAATTAGTGGTGAGGTGGGGGAGAGAAGCAAGCTCAGAAGAGGCTGTGAATACAAAGAAAACAGACTTGGCCAGGAGTTAGTGATCACTGACACTCAGCGCTGGATGTGAGGAAGTTCTACTTTTATGAATGGTTTACATTTTTGAATAAAAACTTTTTACAGCGCCCCCACTAGGATTCTATTTTTCTTTCTTATTATGGCAATTTGGGCTCAATACAATTTAAGGCCACATCCTTAGGTGAACACACACTTCTAATTACAGTTTCAGGTACTATTCTTTCCCAGTGAAACTATTCGTTTTCATCATGAAACACCAATTTTGTCTCTAGTTAACACTTTTCACCCAAAGTGTATTTTGTTTGATATTATTACCAACTATTCAGATTTTTATTATCCGTTAGGATTATAGGACCATCTTTTCCTATGCTTTTATATTGAATCCACCTGCATCCCCGGATTTTGGGTATGTCTCCTGACAGAGCAGTTTGATATTGTTAATCAAGTCTGTCAATCATTTATTTGAACTGGAGTGTATGGATTTCAATCTACCATGTTTACATTTCTCCTACTCATTCTATGTTTCTGTTCCTCTAATTTTGACTTCTTTTGGAGTCTTGGATATTTTAGGCCACTAAGCTCACATCATCTGACTTGTGTGTGTGTATGTGTGGGGAGTCTGTCTCACATGACTCAGACAAACTTCCCCTGTGCACAGCGACCCTGCTCCACACATACTTTTCCAGAATCACTAGCTCAACAGAAAGGATAGCAACCAGATCTCAGTAGATAGCTCTGCTCCAATTTGATATTTATAGTTTTTATTTATAGGAAGCTATAGGTTATGTGGGGTGTTTTTTTCTCTTCCGGTTGATCTTTACTGCATTATGTTACCTAATTACATGCAGATTCTGGAAGCTCCAGAAGGGCAAGTCCCTGTGATAGGCTCTGTCACCTCCATTCTGACACCTGACTCAGCATTTTCTAAACCTTAATGACAACAAAAGAGAGGAGAGTTAGCAACAATGGAGCAGGCTTAATAAGGGAACGGTACACATAGGCGCTTAGGTTAATTATACCCCTAGTGGTAACTCTGAAGTCCCTGTTCTCCTGTATGTGTGGTGACATTGTGACAGGGACACATACCTCCTACTCATTAGTACAAACTTTTTCACAGAAGACTTCAGAGCCACATTGACCGAAAAGAGAAGCCATTTGGAAATCACATTTCTATGTGACCATATAAAGGGTGGAGATTATCTTTCACATAACACTTAAGGCTAAGTGACTACTTGTTTGTGACAACATGCAGCCCTCTCTGTCCTCTGCCACGATTCCCTCCTTCTTTCTTCTCATTTACACAGGGATCAAGGGCTGGGGGCTCCAGCACTGAAATCACTTGATCCCTCTGCCTATCTTGGGGTCCCCATCACACTTGGAAATCATTGAGGCCAACTCAATGCCACCTGCTTCCTCACACCCAGACAGAGACTGGGTGATTTTATTCCCCTATGTCCAAGATTATTTGCTACTTTGGTGTATAAATGTAGGCCAAGGCAAAATATATGAAAATTCTGGAGAATTTCTTGGCCATTTTCCCTGTTCTCCAGACACTACAGGAAGGATTACCCCACACCCACTTCCCATTCCCTTTGTTCTTGTCACCTGCCAAAGCAGAGATAGTCCAGCTTCCTCATAGCCTTGATGAAAGAATTCTGGGCAATTAGGATGGAAATCGTTTGGCCAGTGGGGCAGTGGAGTTTGGGAAGAAAATGGTCTGTGAAAACATTTGCTTTTCAGGGGAGCAGGAAACTCACAGTCTCTGTGCTTGATCAGCCAAGAGGGACGTATTGTGGCCCAGATGCGTGAGGCAGGCCTCCTGAGCCTTGAGCAGAGCTTGCAGGAAAAGTAAACATGGGGAAGAACGGGCAGTGTCTTTATTAGGTGCTGTTGCCTGACAAGCGCTGGGGCAGGAGTGACAGAAAGAGGCTGAGACTATCTGGACATGGAGGCTGGGATGGTTAGGCTCAGTGATTCCAACCGATGCGTGAGAAGGAAAGTGGGCTTGAGGACTGGAAATCTAAGGGTCAAGCGTCCAGGTCACTCAGAAGCAGAGTCTCAGCACAGCCCTTGTGACTGGCAGATGAGGAAGGATGAATACTGAGTAAAGAGTTCCGCCAACAGGACGCAGCCAGTGAGGAGGAATTGGTAGCAAATTAGCAAGTGGATGGAGGTGGTGTGGGGAACAGGGTCGCCAGAACTGGTGGGAAGCCCCCAAGCAATGGGGACTCTGGCCACCAAACACGCCCCTCCCCCAAGGCTGCATTTGGCCTCACGGCTCCTTCAGCTTCCTGGCCCTGGGCAGCCACCTGCACGCCCAGCCCAGCAGCTTCCCACAAAGCCACTCGGTGCCCAGAGCGAGCCCCAGCAGGAACCTCCCACATCCAGCAGGTGCCGCTCCTGCCAGGGCTGCTGGAAGGCGCGGGGCTTGAGGTGCGCAGCGCCCCCTGTCTGCAGGAGTGTTCTATGCAGCCCAGCAGTCGCTGGGCGGGGCTCTGGGGGTGGGAGCGCCTGATGACTCTGGCCGCCACCGCTGCGGACTTGTACCTGGCCCGAGACAGAGGGCGTGTTACCGACCCGATGTCCCCAGACTGAGAATGTGTGATCCTCTCCTGAAGACTGCGTGTCAAGGACAATTTGTTGGTCTGACTCTGCAATAGTCTAGCTGGGTCCCGTTGAAAACTTCAACAGTGATACCCACGTGCCAAAATGCATGCTTATTGCTAAAAGTGCCAAACTATTTAAAGGCACGTACAGCTTGCTTTTGCTAAAGCGAAGCCCCAACATTCAGAACGTTGAATACAAAATCCTGCGCTGTGCCCTATGGAGAGTGGCCAGATACGGCTCCTGGGAGGGGTATTCTGTGTGCTCTACTTCCTAAGGAGCTTTAGAAATAGATCTATGCTGGACTTACATATCATTTATAGAAAACATTTCTGGAGGTGGGGCCGTGGCATTAAGTTTTTCCAGAGCTTCTCAGGTGATTCTATGATAATGTGTACTCAAGGTTGAGAATTACTGTTCTAGAAGGAGAGAGAAAGCAAATATGCATCATTTACCCAAACAAGTGTCTACCACAGCTCACACATTTTAGAATACTTCAACTATGTTTAAAATTGCTTCAGGAGAAAGAAGATGATGAAATGAACTAACGTTGGGACAAATGTTAAAACTTGTGTTTCACATATTCTTCTTAGCAAAGTATCTCAAGAATGGAAGAAAAAGTATCCAATGTACTCAGAAACCAATTTATAACTTTCATATGAAAGCTATAATCCAATTATAGCCCAAGAAGAAGGGGAAAGGGGAGAGGGAGGGGGAGGAAGGGGGAGGAGAGAGGGTAATTGGTGGCACCACACCTATGGTGCATTTTACAAGGGTATATGCGAAATTTACTAGGTGTAGAATATAAGTCTTAACAGAATAACTAAGAAAATGCCATGAAGGCTATGTTAACCAGTTTGATGAAATCATTTCAAATTGTATATAAAACAAGCACATTGTACCCCATGATTGCATTAATGTACACAGCTGTAATTTAATAAAAAAATGCCCCCTCCCAAAAGAAAAGAACCTACTCAATCAGTGCATGGCTCTGGGGTCAGGATTTGCTTGACCTGTTAGAGTTCACGGCCCACCCTTTTGGTTCCATTTCACCATGTATATTATTTTATTATTGAATTTATAATAATGACTCAATTATCTCCCTTACTGAACTGAACTGTTGGCAGAGCCATGCCTTCTTTGTATTTTTTGCACAATGGGGATGGAGTTTTTCTGTCTACCACCACATCTCATTTTCCTCCTTTTGACTCAGTACAAAATTTCCTGATTTTGTAAGGCCATTCTTTCTCCTATACATGAAAGAGCCATGAAAAAATTTTAAGGGCATCTCCTACATATTATTTGTAACAGAATTGCAGGGATTGGAAGTAAAAGCAAATTAGGTCAGCAATCTAGAGATTGATGCCTACAGCCTGAGTCCTTGTTCGTTAATAAAATAAACAACATGACACACACATTTATTACATATCTGCTGTCGGCTTAGCATCTCAGCATCACAACAACAGATAATCTCTACCTAAGTCACTCACTCTCTAGTTTGCTACATCAAATATATGAGGGACCTATGTGAAGGACTAGAGGTATATATATTTGTAATTTTTCCAAGGAAAATATCATGAGCTAGTAATCTGTATCCCCAAAATCCTAAAATAAGAATAAATTATGTATTATATGATTTGTTTATAAGAATGTTCTTGATTTTACTGTAGATACCTATAATTCTTCTATTAGACTCTCAGCTTGTCAGTATAAAGTTTTGATCCCTATTAAAATGCAATAACCCTTAGGGGAAAGCATTAATTTGTTATTAATAATACCTTCCTCTTAAAGAAATACTTAGAGGTAGTTTTTTAGGAAGACAAAAAATAAGAGAAAGAAGGAGTGTAGAAAAGAGGCATTAGCAAGTGGGCAAAGTTAAAGGATTAGACACTAGAAAATAAATGATTCCATAGGACTTTTTCTTTTTAATTGAGAAAGAGTCTCACTTTGTCAACCTTGGTAGAGTGCTGTGGTGTCACAGCTCACAGCAACTTCAAACTCCTGGGCTTAAACAATTCTCTTGCCTCAGCCTCCTGAGTAGCTGGGACCACAGGCACCTGCCACAACACCACAATGCCCAGCCATTTCCATAGGATTTAGGTCAAACATCATGAATTATTGTTTTGGCTAAGCAAAATTAAGGTGAATTTGTTATATAAGTATGAAAGAATATTAAAATTTGAACATTTCTAATTATTTTCAGAAATGTCTGTAACTAACTAACTATATATATATACACACACATATATATATATATATATATATATATATATATATATATACTGGAATGAAAAAATAAAAATATTATAAATAAAAAAAGATTATAGATGATAAAGCCACTACATCAGAGACAACCAAAATATTCAATGATAGGGATAGTTCAATAAATTATAGGACAGTATTTGCTAAGACTGGTCTTTTTTTTTTTTATTTCAGAGTATTATGGGGCATGAATATTTTGGTTATGTGGGTCCCTTTTGTAATGCTCCAGTCCTGGTTATAAGTGTGTCTGTCACTCAGATAGTGTTCATTGTATCCATCAGGTGGGTTCTTGCTTATTTTGCCACATTAATCCAACTTGAATTAATTTTTATGAGTGGTGAGAGATAATGATTCTATTTTATTTTTCTGTATATGGCTACTCAATTTTCACAGCACCACTTACTCAATAGGAATTCTTTTTCCCAGTAAATGTTTTTGTCTGCTTTTTCAAAGATCAATTGGCTATATGTGGATGGTTCTGTCTGAGTTTTCTATTCTATTGCATTGGAATATTTCTCTATTTCTGCCAATATCATGCTGTTTTGGTTATTACAGCCTTGTAGTATAGTCTGAAGTCTAGTAATGTGATGTCTCCAGATTAGACTTCTATATAACCATTATAAATATTGTTCTAAAATAGCATATATTAATAATTTCTCAGATATTACAGAATAGAAAAGATGTAGAATATAATGAAGTAAAAAAAGTCAGATTATAAAATAATATTTAATACAGGGTCCTAGGTTTGTGGAAAAAAAATATATATGCATACACATACATATACCAAAAAAAGATCTAACCCCAGTATTAATAGTGATTGCCTTTATAAGGGTCTGGGAGTAGAGAAACTAAGAATATTTATTATGAGGAAATAAAACTTTTTGCTTATTTATGTTCTTTAATTTTGTTTTAAACTGCAGTTTTAAAATTATACATTTTAAAGGAAGTTCAAGCAAGTTATAACATTCTAATGCATTCTGCTACATTACATGAGCTTGTTAATCACAAAGGAATGTGAGGGAAACAGATGCACAAATGAATAACTAAGTGCCCCCTGAAGATGCTACAAAGAAGAGAAGGACCAAAACCAGCCAAAGGATCACTATATGTAAGATACTGTTTATCTGACAAAAGCAAACAAACAAACCCAGAGCATCCACATAATTTTAAAATATTTAAAGTCAAGTAACATTTGCAAGATGGACAAATTTATTCATTCATGGAAATAAACACTGGTGACAAAGATGAAAACTTAGGAACACATAACAAGAAAGAGTACCAAGAGCCAGAATAGGTGATAAATAAATTTGAGAAAGATTCCACATGTACATGAAACCACAGTGCCCTGCATGTTTCCACTCCTACACTGGGAATATTAGTCATCCTGGTCATACTACTAACAGAAACTACAAAAGAAGCACAAAAAAGGTTGCATGGGAACACATATTCATTATCGTATGTAGTCAGCTTGTAATGCGGTTCATCATGTCTATCTGTATGTGTCTTACTTTTATCCTCCTTGAACTCTGAGAATTCTAAGAGCCTGTTCAATGTTCTCCAGTAGAAATAATAGATTGGAGATTAAAATCTCCTTACACAGTTCTTGAATTCTTATTTCTTTATTAAGCTTGTTGAGTGCCAGTGGCATTATAAACCATAAGTCTAACTTTTCCACCAACTCCTAAAAAGTCTGCTGAAGGTAGAATCAAAATTAACAGAAGAAATAAATCAGAAACAATACAAAAATCTCTGTAGTGCGTTAAGGCTAGAAAGAATTTAAACACCACAAGCAAATATCCAATGACATTTACAAAGCACATACACTGTCAAATTCGTCTGTGAGCTAATGCAATAATTACAGATGTATACTTTCCAACAAAGTCACCATTGAGAATGTAGCAGCCAGGAAAATTTCAATCACAGGGAAAAGCCATAAAGAATTACTGGAACTATTATCTATTAAGACATAAAGTTGAATTTGCAATACTGATCCTTTTCTTTCTTAAGAATGAATGTAAACAGTTGGATACTTGTGTAGAATAAATACACATGTTTATGTCTATACATATATGTCTTTGTATCTGTATCTTTATCCCTTTGTTTTTGTGTCTGTTTATCTTTATATTTATCTTATTTGGGCTTCAGTTGGATATACTGGGTACCAACTTTGGGGCACATGAAGTTTATAACCAAAGACCACATCTTAACAAACAAAATCCTTCTCTAAACCAGTTTTGTTGAATAGAACATTCTGTGCTAATGAAATATCCTGTATCTGCTCTGCCCAACACACTAGCCACTAGCTACCTGTGACAACTGAGCATAGGAAATGTGATTAGTATAATTGAAGAACTGAGCTTTAAATAACATTTAATTTTGATAAATTTAAATTAAAATTTAAATGGCCTCTTTATTAAAAAAGAAATCAAATAGTCAGATTTGTCCATTTATTGGGAGGTTCACTTTAAATTAAGGATACTCACAAAATGACAGTGATGAAATGCAATCAAAGTAAGGAAGATGCCTTTTCTTACCAACTGCTTGCATATGGATAAGCTGAGCTCCACTTCCCTTCTTCAGAATTCAGCTATTCACATGGATTTATGGCAGGGAAGAAAATCGGTGGGAGATAAGCACAAGCTATTTGAGATGCTCAAAATTGCTTCTTGAAGGTAAGGATTGTGTATTATTCTATCTTCTGCATATAGAATAGAATAGTTGGTCAAGTAATGTTTGTTTTTTAACATGTTAAATAAGGTGTGTCTGTTTATCAAAATGGGAAACAAATCCAGGTATGTGAATTCTATAAGTATACTAAAATGTATATTGACTCTGTTCTACTCTTGTCCATGGTTTTCACTAGACTTTGGCTATTTAGACCCTGTAAACATTAATATATTAAAAATCACACATTTAAAATACCTAGAATAATTTTATAAAAGTATCTTTACAGTTATTCGATTTAATTTTTGTCTTGATTTCTTCCATACTTATACACAAAATAGCTATATGGAAAAAATGCCCCCATATGTGTAAAATTCTAACAAATATTGTTTAATTTATGTTCTAGGTAAGATTCCAAGTACCTATTTAAGAAAGTTTACTTCAATTAATTGCTCTGCTTCAAAGGAGAGCTATGTATTTATTAGAAAGAATGTATGTATACTTTTTGGTCTTGGTAGCCAGGAAGCTTTGAGGAAAAAAATAAAAGGAACTGTCATTTGTGGGAAATAATTCCATGGCTCTCTCATGCTTCTGCATGTCTTCATGTGAGGCACTAATTACTTTTGGTTCTGGATTATCTTTTGTTTTTATAGCAAGCAACCTTGGAGAACAGAGATAGCGTCTCTCTAGAGCAAAATACAGCCACACCTATTGCCTATTATTCTACAATTTGATTTCTTTGGCTCAAAGTTCTTCTGATGCAAAATAACCCATTGTCTGTACAGGTATCACCTGGTTCTCTTTGCATCACCATATGGCATCTGTGACTCAGGGAATCAGTGCAGGAAAATACTGTATAGATATTCTAGCTACTACTATTGCTATGAGTTATGAAGTCTTTTTAATACAGGGTCCCCCCATTCAGGGCTGTATGGGGACCACATATTCTAGGTCTGAGTGACTCAGAAATCAGTCTCATTAGACCCCATCTCTAAGCACAAACAGGTCTTTTTCGAGGTCTTATTCTTTGGGCTCCAGCAAGGTCATGAAAGAAGCAGCCTGACTGGCGTCTCATCTGGATGGTTCCTCATAGAGTAGGGAACACAAACCTTACTGCCTCACCTGGGGCAAAGACTGCAAGGACTGCACGACTGCCTTCCTTTGCTAATTTTAGGATTATTTCTGCCTACAGGCTCCTGACCAATTGTGACATGTTCCCAACATACATTCCCCAAACCACCCTGCCTGCAGGATAGAAAAAGCAGTATATTAACCACTAAACAGAAGGCCCATGTGGGCTCCCCACTGGCCCCCCCCCCATTATTGGAGGTTCTGTTCCTCCTCTTTCTTTTATCTATTTCTTTATCTGCCAGTAAACACCCCTCCTTTTGCTTACTTTCATGGCCTGTGGTTTCATTCTTTGAACCCTGAGATCTGACACAGAGACATTCCAGCTGCACTTTGTCCCTGACTTCAGAGTATCATAAATTCTTCCAGGATTCATGAAAATGTGGCAGACTTATTGCTAACTTGCAAGTAGGTTAAACCTCACATCCTTCACAGTTCTAGACACTCAGTTATAACCCAGGGTTTCATATAATACACTTTCCCTCTAAATTATATAGTTCTTATATTTTCCTTATTTTATGTATTTCAAAAATTGGAAGTCTGCTCTCTCCCATCATCTCACAATTAATAGAATGATAATAAATCTAATGGCTGAAGCTTTATACAGATTTTTAAAGATGAAACAAGTTCTGACATAAACCTCAAGGCCTTCGTTAACAGATGATCAAGAAGATCCAATAATGAACTCAGACGGGAGGCTAGGGCATTGTTATGGAAGCTTCAAGTCATTGTTGCAAAGACTAGAGAATTAATGTGAAGCAAAGAAGATGGCTCATAGTTACAGGAGCAAGGTCTGGAGTCAATACCAGAAACTGTGAATTCAGAATGGGTTTAGTCATGGTAGCAAAACACAACACAAGGTGGGGTACATCAGACATGCTCAACAGTGTATAAAAAAGCAACCCACTGGCTCAGAGAAGGTATTTACGAATCATATATTTGCTATGGGGCTAATATTTCGAATTTATAAAGAACTGCCATAACTCAAAGATGACAAAAGTAACTTAATCAAAAAAAATGGGTAAAGCACTTGAATAGACATGTATCCAAAGGAGACAGAAAATGTACAAAGGACCAATGTGCACATAAAAAGCTCTAAAGGTGTTCAACTTCACTAATCTTGGGGCAAATACAGATCAAAACCACAAGGAAATGCCACTTAACTCCCATTGGCTACTAGAAAACTCCCATGGCTACTATAAAAAAATGACATGTGTTTATAAGGATGTGGAGAAAATGGAACTTTTATGCACTGTTTGTGGAAATATAATATTGATAGCATTATGGAGGCTCCTCAAAAAATTAAAAATATACTTACTACATGATATAATAATTCTACATCTAAGTATATATACCCCAAAGAGTTGAAAGCAGAACCTAAAGAGATCTTCGAACACCCACCTTCATAGCAGCATTATTCACAATAGTCAAAATGTGGAATCAACAGATGAACAGGCAAACAAAATGTGGCATATACTATGTACAATGGAATATTAGCCTTAAAAAGAAAGGAAATTCTGACATGTGCTACAACATGGATAGAATTTGAAGACATTACGCTAAGTGACATAAGCCAGTCACAGAAGGACAAAGACTATATATAAGGTGCCACATATATAAGGTACAAAGACCAGTTGAACTCAGAGACAGAGGTAAAATGGTGGTTCCAAGAATTGTGGGGGAGGGGGAGGTTTTGTTTAATATGTGTAGAGTTTTAGTTTTGCAAGACGGAAAAAGTTTTGGAAATTGGGTCTGCACAATAAGGACAATATACTTAATACTACTAAACTTTATATTAGAAATGGTTAAGATCCTTCCTTGGGGGGGTTGCTCTACTTTGGTTATTCCTACTACCAGAGTTTTTCTGCTGGCTCCGCCCCATCCTGGATTTACTCTGCTTGGCTAAGTGGGCTGGTAGGAGGAAATTTGGTTGGGGGCTCTGGATGTGATATTTTGCTAGCCTTTTTGGGCAAAGGCTGGGACCAGTGTCTGTATCTTTTCCCCTAAAACTTTGCCAAAGATGTAAATATTGCTAGGATCTGAGAGCCTAGAGGGCTGTTTGTCTCTATCTTGTTTACAGTTGGTATCTGTTCTACCTTAGAAAATCAATTACTCTGGGTTAGGATCAGCTGTGGAGAAATAAGAGTGATTAAGTCGCCCCTCCC